>JBCFYV010001280.1:0-56482 GCA_039000515.1 Timema cristinae | reverse complement strand
GGGCTAATTTAAGGGAAAAAACGCGAATTTCGGGCACTATCAGCAAAAAGGGAGAAAAACAAATAGACAAGAAATCTCAAATTTCAAAAAATGGGGGGGGCCAACTTGAACTAAAGGGCCCGCCAATTAAAATTTTTTACCAGGAAAAATTTTTAAAATGGCAAAAAAAAAAATTTGGGCACATATCGGGAAAAATGGAGCCAAAAAACTTTTCAAAAAAAAAAACCCGATGGGTTTTTTAAAAAATGGGGCGGGCTTTTTTAAAAATCAATTTTGGCCCCCCCTTTTTTAAAAAATCGTTTTTTTTTGAAAAATTTAATGCAAAAAATTTGAGTTCGGGCACTTGGCAAAACGTAGCATAAAAATATATAAATTTCCCCTTTTTTGGGGAAAAGGGGGGGGCCCAAAAGGGAATGCACGTGATTTTTTGGGGGGTTGTTTGGGGTTTAAAAAAACGTGGGGCCCCCCTTTAAAAACCGCCATCGAAACTTCCCCCTCCCCTTTATGGGTTGTTTCTGATTACTAGGGCCCCCCCTTTCCCCAAAATCTCCGGGGCCCTTTTTTTAAAGGGGGGCCATCTATCAGGATGACTTGAAGCCCCTGCCTTTTCCTGATTATTTGGGGGTTTTTCCCCAAAAACCCCTCGCCCCCTTTCAATTATCACCTGGGGGAAAGGGAAAAAAAACCCTGCCACCCTTTTTTAAAAACCCTTGGGGCGGCCCCCTAGGTGCTGCATTACTTTTTTTTTTCTGGGCCCCCAAAGCGTCAATTAAGCAACCTGCTTTTAAAACCCTCAAAGGTTTCGTAGTAGCACTTATCAGATTTCTCGAGCTGGGGGAAAAATTTTTTGAGAAATCATTAAATGAGCTTGCCCCCTTTATAGGTGACTCAAAATCCGGTTTTTTGAGTGATGTCAAATTTATTTCAAAAAATCCTTAATTTCGTTTTTTACGGGTGCATGGGCTTGAAAAAAGGGGGCCCTTAAAAAATAACTCCCCCGTTTTTTATATTTTTTGTGTCCACCTTTGGTGCTTTTGTTCCCCCCGGTGAGTTCCCCCATGCCCCATTTTCTCGGTCAAAGGGGGATGCCCTTAAAATAGCTTTCGACCCCCCCAAGAGTCTCACAGGCCCTCGTGATTTTCCGTTGGAAACTTGGGCAAGTGGACTTCGAGCGCATGCCCCCCCAAAACAAGTCATAAGGGGGGGGAACTAGTTCAGGACAGCTAAACCCCGAGAAGTCGGTTCGACTCCCAAGCTCACAGGAAGCTTGGGAAGGAAAATTTATTTTTTCAAAAAATTTTTCTATCAAAATTTGTTTTGCAGTTTTTATGTAAAATTTTTTTTGAAAACTAACTGGACATTTTTTTTTTTGTTGGGTTTAGCAAGAAAAATTTTTTTGGGTTTTTGATTATTTTAAAAAAAAAAGAATTAAGAATTTATTTAGAAGATTATAACCGGGGGCCAAAGGAAAAAAAGGGACCGAGAATACGTTTCACCTTTTTTTTTACGTTTTTGGGGGGAAAGTCCTTTTTTTTTCTTTGGCCTAATATGTTTTTTTTTAGTTCAGTAAAGTAGGCAAAAAAAGGGGGATGCGTTTATCCCGGGTATAAAAATGGACCAGCAACGGGAGAGTGTGGGTAAAAAATTTTTAAAACCCCCAAGCAGTTGTATATTTAAAAAACATGCAATGCATCGTGTGTTGTGTGTGGGAGGGGGAAAAAAGATTGTAAAAAAAAACTTTTGTAAAACCGGCCAGGATGAAAAAAATTTTCTTTCACCCCCAAACCCAATTTAAAAAGAACATGAGTTTTAAAACCACCAGTTTGGGTAAAAGCGAAATAAAGGGTTGGGTTTTTTCAAACCCTAAAAGATGAGATTTTAAACTTTTTTTAAAATTTTTTTTAAAAAAGGATCAAATTTATAGTTTTGTTAAAAAGGGTTTTTCAAAGGGTTTTCGTAAGGTGCCCTAAAGTTTTTTCTGTTTCTTGTACCCGGCCCCCGTTAGAAAACCAACCCCCTTTTGAGGAACCATAGAGGGGGTTTAAAAATGAGGCTCTTGAAATCATTTAAAGGGGAAAATTTTAAAAATTTAAAATGATAAGTTAAAATGATGTTTGTGCATGTAGATAAGGGGGTATGCTTTTTAAAAACCTCCCAAAATATATGTTTTTTTATTTTCTATAGGGAGTGTTAATGACTAATGCTGCCATTAGGTCTGCGTCACTTTTCTCGGCTAATGAGAAAGATACGGGGACAAACCTGAGGAAAAGGGTTTTTTAAAAAATTTTTTTGGGGGAAGGGAAATAGGAGAAAAAAACTTTAAAAAGTGACTTCGTCATAAAAATACATTTAAATCGACTTTTTTTTGGGGTAAACACTTTTTCAATCTTTTTTCCCCCCCTCTTGTGTTTCAAAATTTGGGGGAAAAATATTTTTTTTTTCATTTTTTGGGGTAAAAGCATTTTTTTCAATTTAAAAAAAAAAGGGTTTTAAAATTATTTTAAGGATCCCGTTATTTAAAATTTAAAAAATTTTAAAAAAGTGGGTGGGAAACAACGAGAAAAATAAAAAAATTTTAAAAAATCTTTTAAAAACAATTTTCATACAAATTTGACTCACTGTGTGATCTTTTTTTTGGGGAAAAAAACGGTCCCAAAACGTTGAAAAATTTCTTTATGAAGTATGTAGTTATATTCAAACATTACTAGTTTCCCCCAAAAAAATTTGGGGGAAATTGTTTAAAATGTTAAAAGGGAAGTTTTTTTTTTGTTTTTTTTTTAAAATTTAATTAAAAAATTATTTTATTCCGCTCGGTGGCCGCATGCCCTTAAGAAAATCTTTTTTGTAATAAAAAAAACTGTGAAAATGGAGATGGGGCCTAAAATTTTCCCAAGGGTTTGGGTGTAGTAAGGGGTGTTTTTTTCTAAAGGGGTTTCCACTCTTCCTCCCGCAAAAAAGGTTTACTTTCCCCCTTTATCCAACTTTTTAATCCCTAACACATTAGAAAAAATTTTCCCCCAAAAAGAGTAGGCTAAAACCCAGTGGTTCCCAACTGTTTTCCCGGGAAAATTTTGGGAAAGTGTGCCCCCAAAAATTTTTTTAAATTTTTTTTAAAAATTTACAAAGATGATAATTTTGTTTTTTAAAAAACATTCATATTTTTTTAAAAACCGGATACGTGACTTTAAAACAAATTTTTTTTTTTTAATTTTTGTTTTTTTAAAAACCCCCCAAAAAAATAAGGGATTAAAGCAAAAAAAAAATAAAAATTTTTTAAACCCGTTTTTGGGGGTTTCCCCAGTTTTTTTCCTTTTATTAGAAATAATTTTTTGTTCGAATATTACAAACCAAAAAAGAGGTATCTATTTTAAAAGACGCTATATTGGTTATAGAAAGGTGAAATATAGTTTAAAAATTTTTTTTTCCCGTCTCTTTGAATTATTGTTAGGGGACTTTTAACCATATTTTGGGGGAAGGGGGGGGTGGGGGCTGTGCATTTTTTAAGTGACATGTGAACATTTTCCCCCCCCCTTCCCCAAACCCCCCCTTTGGGAAAGGTTTTTATTTTTTTTTCCCAAGGGGAAAAGGGTCTTTTAAACTTTTGCCGAAAAATTACTCCAGAAACTAATTTATTTATAAAAGGAATGTTTTTGACTCGAAAATATGAGCCTTTTTTTTCAAACATTGAAAAAATGTATTGTTCAGATTTACATCAACTGCTGATGCGACAAGAAAGTTGGTTCTAATATTTTAAAAATTTTTTTCGCAACAGTGCAATAGCGGAAAAACCTTTTTTTCAAATAATATTTGGGTTTTTTAAAAAGGGGGTTTTGGGGGCCCCCCGTTTTTGTTTTGGGGGGTTTTTGGAAACATCGGGAAACAAACCCTTTCCCCCCAAAAACCCCTTCCCCGAACACACCTACACCTACCTCCCCCCCCTTTTCATAAACCCTTTTGGGCGTTTAATTTATTCTTTGCGAAAAAACCCCCCGTTTTGTATTTGGGGGTTTTTCCCCCCAGTTCCAGTTTATACCAAAGATGTTTTTGGGAGGAAAGGTTTTTTTTGATTGTGATCATTTTCCCCAAACTTGATCTAGCAGGGCGACAAAAATTTTAGACCGGCTTTGGTTGAAAAAATTTAAAATTTTTAAATTTAAATTTATTTTTTGGACTTTTTTTTCGAATTTTTGGTTGGGAATTTCCCCCTTTTGGAAAAAAAAAATGATGTTTTCTTTCCGCTGAATAATTTGAGAAGAAAATAAAGTAAGTAACTTTTAAAATTTTTTTTTTCCCAAATTTTTATTAAGAGTGCCTACTATCGTTCGTATTTATTTACAAAATCAATTTAATTTAAAATTTAAAATTTAAAAAAAATTTTTTTAAAATAACAACATTATAAAAATAATTGAATTTTTTTTTTTTAGTGACAATGAAATATAATTTAAAATTATTGTAAAAAAAGTTAAATATTATCGAGAACAAATATTTTTTATAAAAAGTGGCCTTCTATATTTTTTTAGGAAAATGTTTTTGTTTGGGCCTTTTTTCGTATTTTCCTTCAGGGGCCTTTTATTATTTTTTTTTAAAACTAATGGAAGTCCCCCGGTCCCCCCAAAAAAAATTTTAAAGGGTTTTTTAGAAAACTCGCTTTTTTAAATCAAGGGTTTTCTGTTGGCTGACTGCTGAGGGGAGGGAGTCGGGGTTCGTCTCGGTCGGGGGAATGGGGGGGTTTGGGGGTTTTAACTCTCCCCCCCTGCAAATGCGGGGTTTACTTCCTTAATTAACCCCTTCCCCAAAATTTCCCAATCCCTTTGGTTTAAAAAATACTTAAAGCGTAAAACCCCAAAAGGGGGGTAGACGCGGTGTAAATTAAAAAATATATATATTTTTCTAAATTTTTGGGGGGTTTAAAATTTTTTCGGGGGAAAGACTTGGGAAAAAGGGAAAAAAAAATACACTCTGGGGAGAGAAATAAGTCTTGATAGCCCTTTCCCCCCAGCCCTCACTTTGTTTTGTAGTACCTGTAGTGATTTTTTTGGGGGTAAAAAGGCGTCAGATTACAATATATGAAAAGTTTTTTAAAAATTATGTTACAAATCCTCAAGGGTCCCCCCTAAGTTTTAATGCCAAATTTTATTTTTTATATCTTTGGCTCTTTGACCCCAGGTTGTGAGAATAGTATGTTTCCTCGTTTTAAAGATTTTGGGTTTAAAAGTGAGTGTTTGCAACAAAAACCCGCGCGACTGTTCCCCAGCTAGTATAACCCCGGGGTTTTTTGATTGAAGATTTACTCGTAAATATAAAATTTAAAATTTTAAAAAAACCTTTTTAGTTAAGGGCCCCTTTATGTATACTGCAAAAAAAACCGGCTTTTGTCTTGGCTAGAATAATTGTTTTCGTGGTTGGGGGAAAAAACGTTTTTTTCCAACATAAAGAAAAAAAAATCTTCGTTTTGTTTTTCCCCGACAAATTTTTTAAATTTAAACTGTACTTTTTTTATTGTATGGTTAGGAACTAAAATTTCCCTTCTCCATTAAAAGTGTACTCCACCCCCCCTACCTGAGCTAGCTCTATCCAGTATAGCTTGGCCCCTTTAAGTTACCCCCCATTGCATTGGGTCTTTCCACGGGTCTCTTCCCTTTGGCTCTACCGCACCCCCTTTTTGGTAATGTCCTGCCCCCCATCCCCCGGAGATTTAATTATCTTAAAAATATTGATAATGAGACGGGTATTGTTTCAAAATGTAACTTCCTCCCCCCCCTACTATCGTCATCCATTTTTGGACCAAAAAATTTTTTTCAAAGCCCCTTGTTTTCGAGCAACCTATTTTTAAAGAAAGGTCAAAGACCATTTTCAGCCCCCATAAAGAGCATCGGTTTTAAAATTTTTTGTTATGTTTTTTTTGGGTTTTTTTATTTCCTTTTTATAGCAGGCAATATGAAACTAACTGAAAATATAGAAGTTTCCCCGTGTGTGTTTTTTCCTTTTTTTTTAACCCCAATATTTTATTGATATTTAAAATTAAAAAATATTTAAATTGAGTTTTTCAAATTATATGTTGTTCGAAAAAATTTTTTAAAATTTTTTTTTCAGGGGTTCTTTAAAACCAAATTTCATTTTTTTTCCTTTTAAATTAAAATTTTTAAAAAAAAAATCCAATAAAATTTTAAATTTCCTATTTCGAGTTTGTACATCTCCCCTTTTTGTTTTTGTACAAAAAAATGAAAAAATTTTTTTTTTTTAAAATTTTAAAAATTTGGTGTTAGATACTAATTTTACTAAAAATCCTTGAGTACTATTTGGGCTACCCAATTTTTGATATTTTAATTTTAAGTAAACTATCACGTGTTTTTGGGTGATTGTTTTTTGTGCTTTTTTGAAAAAAAAAATGCCGGAAAAAAAAAATTTTAATTATTCAATGAGAATATAGCTTCCCTAAAATTTCAATGGTGGAAAGGGGGTTTTTGGGCGTGAAAAAGGCAGAAATAGTTTTATGTAGAAGCCGGCAAACCTTTCATTTCTTACAAGGGGGGAAGGCAAAAAAGGTTATTATAAAAAACTCTTTTAATTATATTTTCTATAAACTCATAATATTTCAGTGTGTTTTAAATTTTTAACAGATATGATTTTAAAAATTGACACGATACTATATATTTTTTTTACCCCCACGAAAATTTATAGGGGGGGTTTAAAGAAAAATTCCCGAAAAAGTGTTAGGGTTAAAAGCACTCGTATTTGCTCAAAAAAGGAGGGGGGAAAACAGTTTTAAAAATGTATCCCAGTACCCGACGAAGACTCGATTTAATTTTAAAGCTAACAAAGTTTAATCAGTCAGGTTTTTTTATTGTATTTAGAGATGTAACCCCCCGGTGGGGGCCCCATGGTTTTTCACTAGTTCGCTTAGACTGACTGCGGGACGAGGGATCGTGGTTCCTCTCGGTGGGTTTGATTTTTTTTTTATAAATGTTTTAAAAACTCTTTTTCCACAAAAAAAAGGGGGGTTTCGTTTATTAAAATTACATTTTCCCCCATATAAGAACCCTTTTTAAAAAATTTTTGCAGGGAACGTAGACCCAAAAGGTAGTAAGCTGTGGTTTGACTATAAAGTTGTTTAAAGGGTGGGGTTTTTTAAAAATGTTTTACAACTTTTTGGGAAAAAACAATTGAAAATGTTTAAAAAAATTTTAGTTTAAAAAAAATTTTTTTTTTTTAAAAGTTAACTTTTTCCCTTTTGGGGGGCGGTAAGATCAAAGAAACATTTGGTTTTAAAATATTTTGCACAAATAGAAGGTTGTTTCAGTCAAAAAATTTTGATAATCTTCTAAAATGGAATTTTTTTCCCTCTGTGCTAGGGCCCCGGGGTCAAATTTTGGCCCCGGGGACAGATTTATCTGATACAACCCTTCCTGATTCTTCACTCTGACAAAAAAGTGTATTAAAAAACTCTTGAATGGGGGGAAAACCAGGCCCCCCGGGGTTTTTGGGCCCCCAATTTTAAAATGTGGGGGCCCCCTTTTATTCAATATCACCTCCCTTTTCACATTAGCGTAAAGTTAACCCAAAAAGGGGATTAAGGGGCACCCGGGGTAATAATAGAAATTTTAATATTTTTAAATAATAAAATAATAAATTTTAAAAAAAAATTTAAAAAAAGTATCCCAAATAAAAAATTCCTTTTAGTTAAAATTCATTCTTATATAAAATTTGAAAGCTCGTTCCAGAAAAAGAAAATTTGGGAAATGGCTGAACAGATTTTGAAAAACGAAATTTTTAAAAAGGGTTTAGGTTGGATCCCCATAAAAAAAATGACCTAAAATAAAACCCAATTTTTATAGCAAATTTTTAAAGTTTTCTTTTGTGTGGGTGGGGATATTTTCTACAATCTTTTTTGTGTACATACCATGGGGAAAACCCTGTTTGTGGGATTGTTTTTTTTGGGGTTAAAAAAAATTTTTTTTTTTTGGGGTTAAAAAAAAACAGCAGTTAACAATTCTTTTCTTAAGGGTTTTTTGGAAAAAAAAAAAATAGAGAGTGGGTAGGGGTGTTTAAAAACTTCACCGTGGCAAAAAAGGGGACAATATATATTTTGTTACCCAAAAATTTAAAAAAAAACCCCGATTTTATAAAAAAACGATACCCCTTTAAAAAACTAACTTTTAACTATAAATCGAGGGGGGGCTTATTACAATAATATTATTTTTCCCAAAAAAAAATATTTCGAAAAAATTTTTGGGGGAAAAAATCTGAGATCCACTGGGGCGTCCCTGTTTTTAAAAAAACGTCAAGTTTGGGGGGGGTCACCCCAACAAAAATACTGAAAAAGTTTTTTTATCCCCCCCATCCAACAGGTCAAGGTTTTTGGAGATCAGATCAAAGGTCATTCACACAGCTTTTATCTTAGTAGTTGATGGACATCGACCCAAAAAACCCTTTTAACCCCCTTTTTTCGTGCAATGAGGAAAACCCCTTTAGCCAGGATGCGATGATGCAACTTTTTTAAAAAAGGCATTTTGTTTTCGAAATTTTTCAAAATTGTGGGGAAATCGGCGGGTTTTTGGGGGATTAATTAATTATACAGTGATTTGCCCCCTTATAAAAGGGATTTTTAAGGTACAAGAAGCTTTTTAAAAATAAAAATGGGCTCGGCAAAATGTTAAACAAAATCAAGCCCCTTTTCCCCGGAAACGGGGTTGAGGTTTCCCCCCTTTTGAAAAAATGTAATAAATTTTTTTCCTTGTGTTTCCCATATTTCCCCCCCATAAAAATTTTTTACTTCCCCCCCCACTTATTGTTTGAAAGGGGGGGCCCCTATTTTATATGTATGGGGGGGGCCCGAAGGGGAAAATTTTTAAAGCTTTTGGTTTTTTTTCCTTTTAAAAAAATTTTTTGAATTTTTTTTTGGGGAAACCCCGGTGTGATTTTGATAAATTTTAAATTTTATTAAACGTGACTAAAAAAATAAAAAATCTTTAAATATTAAAATTTTTTAAAAATTATTTTAGCCAACTTGTTTTTTTAATTTTTTTTTTTAAAATTTATTTCCCAAAATTTTAGGTTGATGGTGGTTAGGGATTTAATGTGTCGGAAATGTGTCTGGTTTTTTTGGGGTTTTATCCTCGGCCCCACACACATTTTTTGGTTTTCCCCAAAACCCCCGCTTCACCTTGACAAGAGTGTTTTAAATTCAAAAATTATAAAAGTGGGGAATGCCCCCCACCGGGGGTTTGGATAAGGGTTAAAAAAGTGGTCCCCCCTTTACCCCAAATCACCTACCATTTTTACTTTAAAGGCGTAAGTGCGTAAAACCCACGAACGGGTGTAAGACGCGGTGAAAATAAAAAATAAAAAATAATAATAAAAATAATAATAAAAATTAATAAAAAAAATTAATTTTAAAAACTATATATTTTGGGCCCAAAAATTAAAACTTTGAAATGAGTAAAAAAAAATTAACAAAAAATTTTTTTTTAACTCTTTTTATTTTTTTAGCTTTTCCCCTTCCCCTGTTAATTTCGACCCCTTATCGATTTGAAGGAGTATCCAAAAAAAGGGGAAAAAAAGGGCCCCAAAAATTATGTAGGTCGTTTTTAATTTATGTAGAATATTATTCCCCCCTGTGTGCTGTCGCATTTTAAAAAATTTAAAAATGTAGCGCCTTAAACTCCCCCCCAAAAATTTTTGGTATTAGGTTATTATAGTTTAAAGGCAATCAATTTTGAAATAACGGGAGAAAACCCCCTTCCACGACCTTGAAAGGGTCTCTTTTTACACCTATAAATATATTTTTCCCCCCCTGTGTCATTTCGCAGATTCAAATATAGAAACTGTGGGGCTCTTAAAAAATGGCGGTAGTGTAGAGGAGTAATAAACTAGTTTAATTAGAAAATTTTTTAATAAGGGTGATCCCCCCCATGTGTGTTCATTCCCCGGGTGGATTTCTTTTTAACAAATTAATTTAAAAAAAAAAAAAATTTTTTTTTTTCCCTTTAAAAATTTTTTAGGTGGGCCCCCTGGCAAAAGGGGGAAGGTGTCAGGGCTTCTGGTGGGGCCCCGGGGGTTTTTTCCCGGTCCCCCGGGGGAGATTTTTTGATTTTTAAAAAACCCCTTCCCCCTCTGGCAAGGCATCTTTTTTAAAAAGTGGGTTTCAAAGGGCGCCCCCGTGGTTCGGATTTCAGTTAAAAAGTAGGGCCCCTTTTTTTTTATTCACAATCCCTACCTTTTTAAAATTGGGGTAAGTGGTATAAAACCCCCCGGGTAGTAAAAAGCGGTGATAAAAATAATAATAATAATAATTTTAAAAATAAAAATTATTATTTTTTTTTAAATTTACAAAAAAAAGGGTTAAAATTTTTGTGAAAACCCAAATTTAAATTTTTTCAATCTGTTACTGCTATCTTTTGTCATAACCAAGTGATTTATGTTTTATTTTTTGGAGTGTCTCCAACGGGTTTAATGCCAATAAGGTTTTATTGGTTTTAAAGTTTTATGTTGTCCTGTCTTCTTCTTTCGCCTAGAATAAAAGGGAAAGTCCCTATTTACCCGACATAGCTGCACGTCATATCTTTGGTCGTGTGAATCAGAAAAAGTATATTGGGGTTTTTCCCTTTTTGGTTTTGGGGTTCCCCCCTGTTGTGAGGGGGAAAAAACGTGCTTTTTCGTGTTTTTTTTGACACTGTTTTTATGTAAATTTAAAAAATCAATGCGCGCTGGTGTTGTGTAGGAAAAAATATTTAAAGATGCCAAAAAGGATCGGATGTGATTTTTTTGTTTGGGGGGGAAAATTTTTTTAAAATCCCCTTTTTTTTTTAATACCCAAAATTTTGGCCCCCATGAATTTTTTTTTAAAAATATATACATTTTATTTAAAACATGTCATCTAAAAAAAAAAACTATGTTCCAGACCCAATTTTTAAAATTTTAAAAAAAATTGATAGCATGCCAACCTTGGGCGGGTTTTTTTTTGAATATAAAGTGTGCGTAGGCCCCCAAAAAAAAATTTTTGTATTTAAGGTACTGACTTTGAAACCCCCCGGTTGGGACCCTGACCATTGTAAATAAATTATACAAAAATTTTTTAGCTCTTTTAAAATTTGGGGTAACCCGAATGTATATTACCCAACCCCGAATGGGGGAAGGAAATTTTGATCCCCGACATTTTTTTTCGTTTTCCCAACAAATCCCTGTTTTTATTCTTTTTTTAAAGCTCCCTCTCATAATTTTCCCAAATTTTTTATTAGCGCTGACCAAAAATTAATTTTTGAGGTTCGATAATATTTGCACTAGAACCTAGTACCAAAAAATCAGCGGGGAATACTTGTCATCTTTCATTGTAAGTAGTTCATATATCTAGGCGCTAGCTAACCAAAAATTTCAGTAAAAGCAAGTGTGTGTGATACAGGCTTTATGGGTTGTGGAATTCTTCTGTCGTGATTCTTTGATAATTTTTTTAAATTCATTTTAATCTAAAAAACCCCTTACAAAATAATTTTCTCTTTTCTTTTTTTTAAACCCCTCCCCCTTCTTCGTCGTGTAAAAAATATTAAAAAATTTTTTTTTCTTTTTTAAATTTAAAAAAAAAACCCCTATCGTAAAACCAAAAAAAAATTAATTTTTTGTAAAAATTAATATTAAAGGGTTACATAAAATATACCCCAATATCCCTTTAAATTAAAAATAATCAATTATAAAAAAAGTTTTTAACCACTTAGTGTTTAAATGATAAATTGTTTTTTTTTTTTTTTTTTAAAAAAAATGCTTTGTTTAAAAAACCCCAAAATTAAATTTTATTTATTTTAATAGTTTTGACTAAAAACTCTGTTTTTTTACATTTTTTGGGGACAGTTGTATATCAACCAAGAATTAGAAAAAAATTTTTTTTAAGTATTTGTTGTATATTTAAAATTAAAATTTTTAAAATTTAAGGGTAAAGCCAAAACGGAAAAACGTTAATAAACTACTTTTGTTACCATCATGTTTTGTAATAAAAAATTTTTTTTTGTCAATCTTTTCCCAAGAAGATTAAATTTTTTTATTTTTTTCTTTTTTACCCAAAAAAAAAAAAATTAATTTTTTTAATTAGCCTGAAAAAACAAGTTTAAAAAGGGAAATTTTTTAAATTTATTTTGGTTTCGTGTAGTACGTTTTTTTTGGGCCCCCCTTTTTTAAATTTTTAAAGTTTTTTGTTTTCCCCCGGTAGTGTGATTTTTTAAAAAAACTTTCATTTTCTAATAATAGGTAATCGAGGGGGAAATGGCACACAATTCAAAAAAAATTCATAAAAAAATATTTTTTTATTAAAAGGGGGATTTTTCAAATATAAGTTATTTGGATGTCTGTTACCTCATAAACCCCCAAATTGAGCAAAAAAATGTGTTTTTTTAGCTTGTGAGGGTATTCTAAAGTAACTTTTTTCCCCTCTCCCCCAACAGGTAGGGGGGATGGACAAAGGGTAGGAGGATGGTACTAGAAAGAAATTTTAAAAAAAAAGTTTTTTAAAAGAAGAGATGCCCTTTTTTTTATTTTTTTAACCCTATTGTACTTTTTAATTTAAAATCAGAAGAAAATTTTAAAAATTTATTTTAAAATTTTTTAAAATTTTTTCAGAAAAATAATATAAGAATTATATCAAAATGAAGAGAAAAAATTTGGCACTAGCCTAAGTTTAAAAAATTATTGCTAGGGAAAAAGGAAAAAACCCAAATTTTTTTAAGGGGGGCCCTGCATGAAATTTTTAAGTGGATGCATTTTTTGCTGCCTTTTTTTTTCAATTTACCAAAGAACCCCCATTTGTTTTAGATGGAGAGCTTTCATGGAGCCATTCAAGCAGTTAGTGATAAAAAAGTTGATTGAGATTTTGGGGTTTTGGGGTAGAGCTCGAAAAAAATTTTTAAAACTCTCTTCGTTGTAGTTTCACTATTTCATCCTTGATAAAAGCAAGGTTCATCGTGGTTTCGATGAGGGGTGAGTCATATTTATACGTTTTTTTGCTCCTGCCGTGGTTTAGGGCCCAGAGGGCCCCAATTTTAAAATTTTTTAGTGCCCTTTTTAAAAAACAAAATACTAAGTTTTTAGGTTAATTTTCTTTCAAATTTTTTTTTTTTTAATTTTTTTTTAATTCAGTTTGAATTTTTTTTTCTTATTTTAGTTAATTTTTTTTTCCCTTTTTGTGTTGCTCATTTTCTTTTTATCCCCGTGTAACTGGGGCAGTTACATTTGCAGCAAAAATGTTTTCTCTGGGGGAAATTTAGGTTTTAGAGATTTAGGAATTTTGGGGGTATTTTATCCCGAACTTTATTTGGGGGCAATGGTATTACCGTAGGTGAAACTTTAAATGGTGTTGGGCTTTAAAAAGTTGGTTTTTGGGGGTGTGTACTGGTGTAGATGCAACTTCAGCGGTGTGGTGCAAATTTGTAGTTGGGGGTTTAGGTGAGGAGTTTTGGTTTAAGCAAAGCTCCTGAGGAGATTACTGGGTTTTTGGGAAAACCCCGGGTGCAGTTAAAAAGGGGGACAAAGGGGGCGATTTTTTAGGGGTTTTTTTTTGCAAAATAGAGATAAAGCAAATTTGGGATAGCCCTTTGTCCAAAGGAAAATTTTCCCGTTGCTCGGAAGGCCCGTGATTCCCATTTGAGAGGTGGGACAGCACCCCAAGGGGATTTAAAAACTCGCCATAATCATTTTGTAGGGCCCTTTTTTTTAGTCTCATATTTTTGCCAAGATCTTTGGGGAAAAAAATTTTAAAAGGTTTTTAAGATACTCGGTCCCAAAAGGTCAGGGAGTGGTTGTTGGGTGGAAGACACAAAAAAATTCAATTTCATGTCCCGTGCAATTTTTTAAAAAAAAGTGCAGAGTTTATGTGGGGGGAAATGACCATCTAAAAATTAAAAAAATTTTTCCCCCCTTTTTGGGGGACGAGGAATAAAACTGTGGCAGTCCCTGGGAATTTAAAATTGTATCAATGTAGTCATTTTATTTCCCCCTTTTTATCTGGGGGCCAGGTGTTGCACCCTTTTTCCCCCTGAGGGTTTTGGGGGAAAAGGGGCCTTTAAAAAAACAGTAGGGGGGGAAAAATTGCCCCCCTGCACTGCCCCGCAAACCCCAAAAACCGTAATTTTTTCCCCCCTTTTTCGGTTGATGTTACCACTTTGGGGAACAACCTTGCTGCCTCTTGGGGTTTAATACCGGGCCCCCGGGTCTTTTTTTTGGGGGGGCCCAAAATTTTATCTGCTTTCCCCAAAGTTTCCTTTTTTCCCTTAGATTGTGTTAAAAACCTAATTGTCGCCCAAAAGTAAAATAATGTTTATTTTTTTTCCCCCGTTCATCCCTTTCCCTGTCCTTGCTCTACTGTTTCCTTTAGTTTTTTTTCCCCAGAAAGTGGGGTTGGGGGGCAAAAAAAAAAGCAAACCCAAACGTCCCCCCCCCACTGTCTTTGTTAAAAATTTGTTGTTTTTTTTTAAAAATTCTGCCAAATCAAAACCGTGTAGCATCTTTTCTAGTAGGTTAAAAACCCCAACCCCCTGAAGTTTTTTTTTGGGCTAACTAGCTTTTTTTTTTTCCCTCAATTCCAGCTGTGAAGGGGTGGCCCAAAATTTTGTTTAAAAGTTTTTTTTTTTATTCTGTTTCTTAAAGTTTTCAGGGGGGTATATTAAAAATGTTTACTTGCCTGCCTCAAAAAGAGTTTTTCTTTTTATACGCCTCGCAGCTTTTTCCCCCGGTCCTCTTCTGCCCCGGAAGCGCGGGGGTTTTCCTTTATAGGTGTTAGGCATTTTTGGGCGTTTGAACAAAAGCAAAAAACCCCTTTGGTTATTACAAAAGCGTATAAATTTATATTTTTACGGGCCCCCCTTTTTTGGGGTCTTGTGGGCCCTTTAAACCCCCCTTTCGTTGGGAAAATTTTGCATATTGGGGTGCCATCTCTCCAAACCCAAAAAATTTTCCCATTTTCCCCCAAAGGGGGAGGAGAGATGGACACCCACCATTATTCGATAGAATTGGGTATGGCGTGGACAACAGTACTCACATGCCTCCCCCCCAAAATCCTCAAAAAAAATAGGGGGTTTTCATTATTTCCAGAGAAAATACTAACTGAAAAAAAAATGATTTTTGAAATTTTAGCTACTTCCCCAAAATCATTGATGCACAGAAATAGGGAATAAGCGAGACACGTTAACCCAACAACGGAATAAATTTTTTAAACCCAAGGTTTCCACTGCACTTTTTAAAAAGAGAAAATGCCCCCTGTGGGAATTCCCCTTGATTCCAGGGGGGGGGTTGGCCCTCTTTTCTCCCCGGGCCCTTCTTCCCCAATTTTCCCCTTTTTTAATACCCCTTTATTTCTCTATATTTATTAATTTTTGTTGTTACACTTAATTTCTATTTTTGGGGGTTGTTTTTAAAAAAGGGACATTTCCCCCTTTTTAATCACAAAAAAAACCCTTTCCCCCCAAAATGGTTCCCCAAAAAACAAAAAAAAATTTTTAAATTTTTTAAAATTTTCTTGTAGAATTTAAAAAAAAAACTTTTTTTGAATATATTTATTGTTTTGGGAAGTATTTTGTATGATAACGTTAAAGCATTTTTGGGGTTTAATTTTAATGGTCCCAAAGCGTTTGTTTCCCCAGGTTTGAAATAGACCAGAAGGACCCCCTTTTGGTATGTCTTATAAGTACATAAACTTTTTTCTATAATATTATATTGCGCTCACAGAAAAGAAAAAAATTCTAGAGAAAAAAAAAATCTGAAAGTAAAAAAAAAAAAAAGCAGGTGCTAATAAAATTTAAGATTTAAGATATACGGGGGGTTTTATCCCTAGTTCCAGTGGTTTGACATTGAAGCAAAAGGGTTGTGTCGTCGGGGAGTAAAGCGCTCAATTTTTAAATTTTGAAGAGAAAAATTTTTTCTCCAAGTTTTAAAATTTTTTTATAGACGTAATTATTTTGCCCAAAGTGATTAAAAAGTGAAAAAAAAAAGCTCCCAAAAAAAGATACGTACAAATTTCAATTAAACATTTTGCTCATCGATTTAAGATAATTTAATTTTATATATGTATTATAAATCAATTAAAAATTATTTTTTTGGTAGTATTAGATATATAAAAACCCCCGTTTAAATTATTTTTTTTAAAACATTATTGATGTTGAAGGGACCAAGGCATCAATCGTCTTCCATTGACATAAAATTGGAGGGGGGTTTTTATTTAATCCCTTTAATAAGTAGCATTTAGGGGAATTTGTCAGAAAAAGAAAAAAATTTGAGTTTTCCCCTTCCCTAAAAAATAAAGTGGGGTTTTAAAAATTTAAAAAAGGGAAACGTAAAAATGAATGAAAAGTGTGATTTTTTTTTTGGGTTTTTTAAAAAAAATTTTAAAATACCCGAAAAAAAAGGAGTGGTGTTAATTAGCATTTAGAGCTTAAATTTTTTTTAAGGGTCAATATCGAGGCAAATTTAAAAACACTCGCCTTTTTTCTTACTGTTTCGGTTTTTTTATACAGTCTATAAAAAATTTTAAAAGTCTTTTTTTATTTTTAAAAAAAGAGAACTAAAAAAAATTAAAATTTTTACTTTTCCCTCCCCTTTTTAAAGGTCCCCGGGGTTTGGGTTTCCCCATTCAAGAGTTTTTTCAAATATTATTATTATTATTTTTTATTATTTTTAAATTTTTTTTTTTTGGGGCCGTCGAAAAAAAAAGGGTTTCAGGGGGGCCCTTTTAAAAAAAAATTTTAAAATACAGAAAACCCCCCAAGGGAAAGAGAATAAGTCCCCCTGTTGAAAAAAAAAGGGTGGGGGGTAAAATATAAAAAATATAAAAAAAAAAATTTTTTAAATTTTTTTTAAAAAAACAGTTATTTCAATTGAAAAAACCCCCCTTTTGAGACCCCCTTTGGAGGCCAAATGGGCTATTAAAAAAAAAGAAGTGATACCCTGCTAAAAAAAAACCACAGGTGTATACACTCTTTAAAAATTACAAAAAAAACATAAAAAATTTTAAAATTTTTAAAAAATCTTAAAAGGGTTTTAAAAATTTAATACTTTTAAAAGAAAAAAACAAACTTTTTTAAAATTTAACTTAAATTTTAAAAAAAAAACTCTTTATGAAAAACCCCCAGTTGGTCCCTTTTAAAAAAGTGACTAAATTTTTTAAAAAAAAGATCCGCCGGGTTTTTTAAAAAACGAAGTAAAAATTTAACCCCCCCCCGCTTCGGAAAGAAAAAACCGAAGGCCCCCTTTTTAAAAATTTAACCCCCAGGCGGTTAGGGGCATCCCTTGCGACCCCCCAAAAATTGGTACCCCTAAGGGGAGATCGCAAAACCCTCACAACTGGAGGGGGGGTCCCTTCAATAAAAACCCCAGGGGAAAAACGTGGGTCCGACGCGGATTTTTTGTCACAAAGACCTCCTCTTTTGGACTTTCGTTAGAAGGGGGCCCCCCAAACCCACCGCCCTGTGGACCGCGCTTTTTTCTGGGGCAGGGGTCGAACCCACTGCTGTGCCGGTGGAAAAACCCCCGCAAAAAAACCCCCTTTAATTAAAAACATAACCATACCCCCCTCGGGGGCAGGGTCCCGCCTCTTGGCCGCCGGGTTTCGCCATTTCCCTTTCCCCTGGGGGCCCCCGGCGTGCCCGGGAAAACCAGCAAAAGGCCCCCGGGTGTTAATAAAAAAAATTTTTTAAAAATTTTTGGCTCATGTATATCTGAAAAGGGGTTTCCCCCAAAGAGAGGGGTGGAAAATTTGCAACAGAGCATCGGGAAAACCCGTGCTTTAGAAAAAAAGGGTTTGAATTACGATACAAAAACACAAAGATTTAAAATGGCGTATAATTCAGAAAAAAAAAGGGTTCCCCCAAGGAAAACCAAAATTTAAAAAAAATTGTTTCCCCCAAAAAAAGCGCCCCCACGGAAGCCCCACTTGGAGCCATCCGTTAGATACGCTCAAAGCCTAAAAGCGAGTGGGGGGGAGCTTTTAAAAATGTCCTCTCTTTAAAATCGGCGGGGTGGGGGCTTTGGGGAACTTGGCAAGTCATAATGGCATTGGGGGGAAGGCAAATTTTTCCCCGGGAAAAACTCGCCTGGGTATGTGGGGATGGCCTTTTTGCAGGACCCCCCAAAACCGTGTCGAATACCGATGGGACCCTGACCCCAAACCCGGCCCCTTGTATAGCCTTTGGTTCATACAAGACCGGTTAGGGGGATGAAAACGGTCGGTAGGCAACATGCTCCGGATTTCAGTGAAGGGTTTTAAAAAAGAAAAATGCCAGAAGATAGGCGCCGGAGAGAGGGGGGGGGCCCCCCGGGGTCGGCACAGATGCTACGACGGGGCTGGTACGAAAAAGCCCCATTTTGCCAGTGTATCCCCGCATGGGGACACTACCCCGCATTTCAACGCCGAAAGGGCTCGTGTCATACACCCCAAAAAGGGGAAAACTAGTTTCGATTTAAAGGGCCCCCTTTGGGGGCATAAAGGGCCCCCTTTACCCCCCGCCCCGTAACCATTTAAAACGGTTTTAGCGTTTTATGCCCCCGGGTTTTGGTCTTTGATGGGGGGAACCCGGGGTTTAAATTTTAAAAAAAAATAAAAGTCCAAAAAAATTTCCCGGGTTTCCCAGAAAAGGGAAAAAAGGATTATTAAAATACTGGGGGCCCTTTTTGTATTCCCGAATCTATTTGGGAAGTGGCCCACCGTTTGTTTGGGGAAAAAAAAGCGAAACCCCTTACGCGATGCCCCCCCATTTGTGTTGAAAAAGAGTTGTTTCCGTTCCCCCCCGGGGGAGACTGATGAAAATACAAAATTTCGTTTTCATCCCCAAAAAAAGGCATAAAAGGAAGGAAGGGGAAATTGTCCACCCTGCCATTTTTTTGCAATGCGAAAAAACAAGTTTAAAAAAATCCCCGGGGGCCCCCCCCTTTTTTTGAAAAAATCATGGAAAGGTGTTGTTTAACTTCCCCGGGGTGTCTTTTGGGGAATTTAAAATTTGCTATAAAAAAGGGGGGTTTCCCCCGGGCCCCCCTTTAAAAAAAAGGTTTTTTTTTTAAAAACCGTCCCCCCATGTGGATTTTGCTTTCCAAGTCAAAAAAAAAACTGAAAAAAAATGCTTTTTAAGGGGGAAAAGGGGCCAAAAAGCCGTCTCGAGCGGACGGTGATCCCCTAGATCGGTTGCGGCGAAAACCACTTGAATTTTGATAGTAGTTGGGGATTCTAAATACCTTTAAAAAGTTTATTTATCTTTTTTCCAATTTTTTTGCATACAAATATTTAAAAGGAAAGGGTTTTAAAAAAAAGTTGGTTTAATTTTTTTGCACCCTTTTTTATAGGGGGGTAATTTTTGTTGCCTTTCCCAAATTTTGGGAAAAAATACGGTTTCCCCCAAACTATTTAGAAAGGCCCCAAAAGACTTGCTTTGTCCAGCGGGGGAAAAAGGCCCCAACCCTTTTTATTAAAAGTGCGGGGCCCGGAGCTGTGCTACCGCTGGGACATGGCATAGGTCAGTTCATTTAAAAAAAAAGGGGGGTTTTTGTAATCCTCCCCTGATTTCCCCCAAAAAAAAAGAATGGGCTCTTGTTGTTATGCGTTTGCAAACTTTTTGGTAGCTTGAGCGCAAATTTTATGGCGGTAAAATCCCCCCAATACATTGGGGGCCCTCCGGGGGGGGGAGAAAAAGGCCATTTGAATGGGGGGGGGATGTTATTGAGGGTTTTTTGCTACTAAAAAATTTCCCGATTTTCCCCCCAAATTTTTTTTGTGGGAGGGAAATTTTGAAAGGGTAGATAAAAATTTTCCCCAAGGACTTTTTCTGTTTCCCCAAAAATGTGGGGCCGGAGAAAACCCCGGAATGATTTAGATTACCCAAAGGGTTTGGGGGACGGAGGGAAAAAGGGGGCGTTGTCTTCGCGGGTCGGGAAATAGCCAATTACACTCCTCTTTTTCCCCGGGGGAAAAGGAGGTGGCGGGGGTTTTTGGGGGGTTTTTGGGATAGTTCCCCCGCCCCCATGTGACCTTTCGGTAAAATGGGCAATATTAACACGACGCCCGGGGAAAGGGGGTTTTTAAAAAATTACGGGGACCCTCGCAAAAAATTTTATCCAGTCAAGCACTTTAAAAATTGGGGGGCCGTTTTTACCGGGGGGTCTTAAATTTAGCGAAAGCAGAATGGGAAAAAAGGATCGCTCCCCCCAAAAGACCCCAGTGGCCCCCCCAAAGGAAGGGGCGGGGCCCCCGGGGCTACTGATTGGTAATGGAGAGGATACACCTTTTAAAAGGGGGAAAAAATGTGTCGGGGGGCCCGGGGGTTCCCTTAATCCCCGGTTTTTCCCCAGCAAAAATTTCCCCCTACCACCCTCCCGCGGGCGTCTGTATTTTTAGCCCCCCCAACCCCGGTTTTTGGGGTGCTTTAAAAGGGCCCCCCGATAATATGGAGGCGGGATTTTTTTTGGTTTTTAAAGAGGGCTTAGGTTTTTTAAAAAAGTTCACCTGGTGGGGGTATTTAAAAATACAGTTCTTTATGGGAAAGGGGGACTCTCACACAACACTTGGAGATCGATACAATATTTTTGACTTTTTTATATATTTGTAGTGCAGTATAGCACACCCCCTTCCCCCCATCGAAAAAAAGCTTGTGGGGACTTTTTTAAAGTCCCCACGAAGCATCGGGCTGTCAGTTGGGGGAAGTGGGTCTCCGCAAAAAAAAATTTGGGGAAGGGAGGGAAGAAATTATTATTTTAAAATTTCCTCTACACGAGCAAAAACCCCTACAATCCATTGTGTGCGACTTAGGAAAAAAAATTAAATTTTTTTATCCCCGCAATCCTGTCATATTCTTAGTAAAAAAATTTGGGTTTTTGGGTTTTGGGGGCCTCGGGGCCCTTTAAAATTTCCTGGACCCCTCGTTTAAGGGGGCTTTTTTTCCCGGAAAAGATTGGGGGTTGTTTTAAAACGCGAAGGTTTGTTAACCCCTTTTGGGACTTTTTTCTTTATTTGTGTCGGGACACCTCCGGGGGCCTTTCTCAAGGAAACCGCAGGATTCCCCCTTTTCGGCATCCCCCTTTTTTTCCGCCCCCCCAAACCCCCCGGTGACCAGAGCCCCGAGCGGAGAACAAAAAAAGGGGCCCCAAGTTCTTTTTTTCCCCCCGGTGGTTGGGGGTGGGTCCCGAGGTGGGGGGGGGGAGGCCCCCAGGGGGGCCCCGGGGGGGCCCCCAGTAGGGTGGGGGGGGCCCCCGGGTGCGGGTGGGTGTTTTCCCCCAGGGGGTCCTCGGCGGTAGGGGTGGGGGAGCGAATTATGTTGGGGGTTTGCCTTTCTAGAAATTTTAAGGCGCCCCCCTTTGTTGGCGCGTTATTTTTAAAATTTTCTGGGAGTAGAGACAAATTTGGGACAGTTGTGTAGTGGTTTGGGATTAACTGTGCAATCCCCTTTGGGGGGCATTTGATATTCTGCCCCACAATTTGGCTTTTAGGGGTTTAAAAATAGGGCTGTAAAAGTGTTTCCTTTGTGCTGGGAAATTTTAGATCTTCTTTTGGATTTTATCTCCCGGGCTTTTTTCTCTACCTTCCTTTTGGCAGGCCCGGACAGGCGAATGCGGGGCCCTTCCCTTGACGCAGTGTTGGGGACTCACATGGTGTTTCGTGGCTTTCCCGTCCGCAATCCCCCCAGGGGTTTGGGTTTCCCCCGGGATCGCAGTTGTAAACCCAAATTCCGGCACTGAAAGCAGGCGGGGTTAGGGACATAGGCCGGGGCCCCCGTCGTGGAAACCCCCCCCGGGCTCTTTTGGGAAAAGGGGAGGTGTTGCAAAAGTAAAATATATACGTGTCGGTTTTTTTTTTTTCCCTTTTCCTTCTTTTTTTTTTCAAGCGGTATACTTCGGTAGTGGGGGGGGAAAAAACCTCAAAGAAAATCCTCAATGCTCACGCAGTCGAGGTCATGCAAAGGACCCCCTCCCTTGCAAAAAATTTAGGAACCGTGAGCTCCCCTTCCGGGATATGAGACGTATGCTCAAAAAATATTTTAGAGATTGCATTACTTTTGAGGGCTGAAATTGTTATTTTTTGTATCATTTTAGTGCCCTCAGCAGTTTTTTTTTTGATACGTCGATGTGCTGACCATTTTTTACTCTTTCGGGTAAATGGGGGTTTCTCGTTAAGACTTTCTTTTCCCCTTTCTTTGAGACATTACCCGGAAACGGGGTGGGGGGCCCCACAATTTGGACTTTTTTGTTAAAGGGTGGCGGCCCCCTTCCCCCTTTCCCCGGTTTTATTTATTAATACGGCCCGTGAGGGGCGGCAGTGAGTTTTAGCGGGGTGTGGCGTCGTTGTAGCGGGGCATGAGGTGTCAGCGGGTGACAAAGGAGGTTTGGGCCCTGCCCTTTTTTGGGGGGAAAATGCACAATTTTGGGGGTAGACCCAGGGTGATCCCCAAAAAGGGGTTTTTCCCCTGGGCCCCGTTAACCCCCCGGCGGGAAACCCCCACGACGCAGACATGAAACCCCTTTTTGTGGGCTGCCCCGGAGAGAGGCATCGCAGCAAGTGGGGCAGGAAAGTGCCCCAAATTTTTGTCGGCCTTTCGTGAACGAAACCCCGGGCTTTTTCGAGGTAGGGTACCGGTTTTTTGTCACCCCAAAAACCCTTCCCCCGGATTTTAAAAACCCCCGGCCCCCCTTTAAATTTGGGAGTAAAAGGGAGTGGTATCAATAAAAAAAAGAGGAATACCCGGGGGTTTTTGACAAGGTTTCCCCATGGAAATGGCCCCAAAGGGGGCCTTTTTGCAGGGGGGGAAAGGGTTTGGGGGGGAAAAGGGAAAAATGGTAGGAAAAGAAAAAAAGGGGAAAGGGGGGAAGGGAAAAAAAAATTTTTGGGAAAGTGAAGGAAGGAAAATTTATGTAAAAAGGAAAAAAAAATAGGTTTGGTTTTTTTCCCACCGAGGTACGCCCCGACCAGAACCCCCCCTTTTTTGTCGCTTTTTTCGACAAGAAAGGGGTTACTGGGGGGCCCATTCAAAAACCCCTTTTCCCCCAGGGGGGTTTTCAAAATTTTTTAATTGATTTAAAGGGCCCCAAAAAGAATTTTTGATAAGGGGCTTTCACCCCAAAAAATTTTGTTTTAAAATTTAAATTTCTGTAGTAATTCCTTGCAGCAAATTTTTAAATTGTTACCACCAAGCTTTTTGAACTTCTTTTTAAGAGGTTGTATGTCATTTTTGTGAGCAGTTTCAGTCCTCTAGATTTTTTAATAGTTTTGTGACGGGGTGTTTTTAAAAAAAAACTAAACAATTAGTTTTTTTTTTTTTTAAATGATGTTTCCCCCCCGGGGAGTTTTTTAAAAAAGGGTTTTGGGGGTATGTTGAGCACCCCCCCCAAAATGACGAGGATCGAGGTTGGGGATTTTTCTAAAAAAAATGGGGGGGGGGGGGGGGGGGGTTTTAAAAAAAGGTTTTTTTCCATTTCCCCTCCTTTTTGGGGGTTTTTTTTTCCCCTTAAAAAAAACCTTTTCCCCTTCCCCAACCCCCATCGCTAATTATTTTTTTAAAAGGGGGAAAAAACCCGAAAAGGTTTAAAAAAAGGGGACGCGGTGCTAAAAATCAAAAAAATTTTAAATATGTAAAAAAAATTTTCGAAAGAAAAAAATAAAATTTTTTTTTTTAAAACGATTCTATTTTTTCTTAAGTGAGTTTTTTGATAAAAAAAAAATATCAATTTAAAAAAACAAAAAAAAATTAAGTGAAATATTTTTTAAAAAAATTTTTTTTAAGCTTTTTTTTCCCCAATTATTTCCCCCTTTTTTCTAACATTTAATGTGCAAAAAAATTTTCCCTCGTCTAGATTTTCCGGGTTTTCTAAAAAAAACCCCCGTCAAGAAGAACAATAAGCGAAATGCGCAAACTTTCAAGCATGTTTTTTTTTTTTAATTTTAAACAAACACATTTCAAGGGCGTTAAAAAAAAGTAAAAAGGAAAACTACGGGTTTTTTTTGGGAAACCCCAAAAAGTTTTATCGTAAAAAAAAAAAACCCCGGGGTAGTAAGTAAATATCTCTTTTTTATTTTAAATACTAAATTTTTCCACTGTTTTTTTAATTTTTCTTAAAAAAGGGTTTGGGGGGCTTTTTTTTTTAGTTCATGGGAAAAAAGGGGTTCCCCAAAAATTTCCCCCCAAGCGTGTGAACCGCGTCCCACTAAGCGGTGCTTTTTTAAAATGTATGCTTTCGAAAAAGTGTGAATTATTTTGGGGCCCTTTTGGAAAAACCCCGGGGGGTTTGGGGTAAGATGTCAGACTTCTATGCGGGGGGGGGTTTTTAATCCTCGGTCCCGGCAAAGTTTTTTCCCAAAATTTCCAACCCTTTTCCCCCCCTCCCCAAAACATCTTGTGAATTTTTTGGGGAATGCCAGGCCCCCCCTGGTTCGGGGGGGTTTCCCCGTTAAAAAAATAGGTTTCCCCCTTTTTATTCCCCCAAACACCCTACCATTAACATTAGGGTAAGTTTTTTATTTTAAACCCCCTGGGGGGGGAAGACGCCCCGGGGTAAAAAATAATAATAATTTTAATTTTAAAAAAAATAATAATAATAAAAAAAAAATAATTAAAAATTTTAAAAAATTTTACCCATTGCAATATAATACAACTGGGGGGGGGCTTTCGGATAAAAAAATTTTTTTAAAATTGGGGGGGCGGGGCCCCCGTTTTAAAAAGAGAGTAGGGTTTCCCCCGGGGGGTTTTTTTTTTTTTTACACACAAAAGAAAAAGTGGGGATTTCAAAAAGTTTGCTAATTTGTAGGATATATCTTTTTATTATTGTTTTTTTTTAAAAAAAAAAAAATAAAAATTTTAAAAAGCTTAAAGAGGGATTAAAAAAATTTCCAAAAAAATAAGGGATTTTTAATCAAAAAAGTAATACTTTCCAAAAAAAAACCCCCAAAAAATTTAATCAAAAAATTATACACCACGTTTGTCATTTAAACAAATGTAAAATTTAAAAATTTAAACTTTTTTTTTAATTCTAGCCCTTTTTTTTTAAATATTTTAAAAATTTTTTCTGGAAAAAAATTTTATAAGTAATAACGAAATTTTTTAAAAAAATTTTGGGGGTTTGGGAAAATGTAAACAACAAAAGGGGGGTTTAAAAACATATTTTAATATATCGAATTTTTTTATTCTTATTTCTTTAAAAAAAAATTTAACCCCCTTTAAAAACCCCCAAATTTTTGTTTGGGGGTTGTATATTTTTTTAAAAGGGGGGTTTTTTTTGAAACTATGTTTGTTTTAAATTTTCCCCCCCCCACCAAACCCAAAATGTCAGGTTATCCCAAAAAAAACCCCTTAAATTTTTCCCCCCCTTGCTTTTTTTTTGATGCAGAAAAAACCCCAAATTTTTTTCAGTGGGGGGAAAGGCCCCCAAAAAATGGATTTTTCAGGCTTCAGAGATTATTGTTTTTGTTTTAATCGTAAGTTTTCCCCAAACCCCCCAATTTTCGGGCATTTTGGGGGGTGGTTTGAGAAAAAAACGAAAGCAGAAAAAAAAAAAAAACAGCGGGGTAGAAAAAAACCAATTTTTTATTTTTTTTTTTTTCCTTTTTTCCATTGTTAAAATTTTTTTATGGTGCCTTTTTTAAAAATATAATTTTTCTAAATATGTTTTAATGGAAATAAGCAAAAAAAATTTTCAAAATTTTTTTTTACCTGTTTTTTTTTTCAATAGCAAAGGGGTCATGTTCCCCAAAAAACTGATGCTAAGGGGAAGGGGGGGGGTTTTTTTCACGGTTTGGGGGTTTTGGGGCGAAAAATTTTTCCCCCATGCATTAGTTTCGATAGTTGGAAAAATTAAAAAGCGAATAAAAAAATTTTTTTTTTTGAGAACATGGGGGAACCAAACCCCTTTTTAAAAAATTTTTTTTTTTCCTCCATTTTTTTGTCTTTTTTTTTTAGGTGAATTCGAGGATTTTCCTAAGGCTATAAATTTTTTGTTTTACCGCCCCTTGTGTTTTTTTTTCCGGGGGGGGGGACCCCGGTTTTTGGCCCCCCAAAATTCCGGGGGTTTTAAAAACGTATCTCCAAAATTTTTTTTTGACAAAAAAACTTTTTGTTTATTTTTTTAAAAAAAAAAACGCCCGGATCTATTTCTACCATTAGACCGCCGTGTGCGTAGTCACAGCTCAATTATACTAGAGTGATTGTTCAAAGCTGATTGCTAGGAAAACTTTATATGTAATCTTCGTTTATCCATGCGCTACGTCCACTTCAGCGGGAAGTGCTTATTTTTAGGTGTTCATAGTATAGTCCTATTATGTATTAGTTATTGGTCTGACCCTAAGCCAACTGGGATCCAGATAATGTAAAAGTACTTATACAAGGTCGCCCCTTTGTATTTCGTGTTGATATTGTTGCCACATTGTGGGGCTATTTTAGGGTAGTTTTTTAAGGGACCTTCCGTCAGTACGACTCTTTGCCTGCGGGGGGAGCTATATTATTTACACCTGTCCCACCTGACTTGGGTGGGAGTAATGTGCCCCGTCCCCCATGACGGGATACTCGAACTGCTCTAGTGTGGGTTTGTTTTTCCGAGCTAATATTCTTGCTGGGTCATATTTAAATATATATACATTGTTGCTAAGGGTAAATTGTTAATCGTGTCACTTATGTTCTAGCCCCTTTTGGCATTACAGCTAGCTACATGGAATATACATGTAAACGGCATGCAGTCATGAGCTTAACTCCCCAGGTCGGTGGGACGGGTGTTATCCTCTGACACCCTCAGACTGCTTGCAGGAGGTGTACACCAGCGCTGTGCTGGTTTGATCAGAGCGATTCATTAATTAGAGGGCTGTTGTGCCGCCTATGTATCAAGGGACCAAAATCATATACTGTTATTTTTTGCTCTTGCCCTGTCTAATTA
The DNA here is from genome assembly GCA_039000515.1 of Timema cristinae. NCBI lineage: Eukaryota > Metazoa > Arthropoda > Insecta > Phasmatodea > Timematidae > Timema > Timema cristinae. Next base: position 29,617 of record JBCFYV010001280.1, on the reverse strand, counting down.
CTGTTATAATAAATGTTCTTAAACCAGATGTATTTCTTTTTTGTAAACTTGCATCCCTCCTTTTTATTCCACTAAATGAGGGGTACAACTCAAGTAGTAAGATGCAGTGCTCATATATATATATATATATAACTATATATATATATATATATATATATATATATTATAATAGTGCTTATATATATATATATATATATATAAATAATATAATATATATATATAATATAAAGCACTTAAAGGTGAGTCATTAGTCGGAGACTGGGGTAGCCCGATCCTTCCTTGGTCGGCTAGTTTGTGTTATCAATAGGTACAGTCAAACAGAGAAGTTTCAGGAAATGGCCATAACAAATTTATGTTTACATTGATCAACATGGTGTAAATAATAAAATAAAATAGTAGAGTTAGACTAATAAACCAAACAAATTTGAAATAATGACATTATGTACTAAAAAATGATATAAAATCGAAGTATCGGGGTATAAAACGAAAAGTACTTGTATAAGATCATAAATTATGTAATTGTACAACTATTAAATATCTTATAGATTAAAAACTAAATTGATTTAAAATATTGTTAGTACTTCATTGCATACACTCTATATGCATGACTAGCAAGAATGATTTTAATCCCCATTCATTAACTACATTACCTTAAAATTAGTACGCAAATTGGATAAAATAGTAAGTTTGACTACTTATAACTCGATAACTGTTATGAATTGAAACAAATTAATGACTATTTAGAGATTATATTCATACACTTATTAAAATAATGCAATTTAATTTTAATGATCAAATGTCGTTAAGAGAAAATTATGAAATTATCTATATTTGGAGGAATAAACACTGAGGAAAATTTCATTAGAATCTTAAAAGTCTACTGGTATTTTCATTGTATCAATTGTCATGGAATAGCCCTTTAGTTAAAAAAAAAATGAAACAAACATAACAATACTAAAGTTAAATAAAGAATAATTTAATTTTAAAGTTCAGTGATATCATTTATTTTCAAGTCAAGAAAACCAAAAGGAAAATACCGTAAGCAAAAGATTAAGAGTCTAAATAATTGGCTGAAAGAGCTGCTGAAAATGAATTTAAAAAATACATTAACAAAGATAAGTTTACGACCAAAAACAATTTACTTTATTCCTGGATGTTTGAAGTCTAGTGGGACTTTAAAAGTCTAAACACCATACTTTATACCAAATCTCTTCGAAAGGTGAATTTGGAGTAAACTAATAAAACTTTTTAAAATACTGGGTATTTATGTCTACATTACTAAATCATAGCCAAGCGGGCTATCCACTCACACTGCACTGCCACCTGAACACACACAGGAGAGTGATAGTCTGCTATTCTTGTGTACAACGCCAATAAATGTTTTAGGCCCATAGGCCGCAGGCCCTCCTCCATACCCCTAGCGCATCAACCCTACTGCTTTTAGCTGCTAGTCCTGCTTGTCTTCATCTTGAATAAGGGACTCTAACCTTTACTCATAATTTAAAGGTCAAATTCTCTCATCCCCTAAAACAATGTCCCTTTAATCCATAACCATTATTAGGTCTTACTTCATTCTATCATTTAAAATATTCTCTTTTATCATGTTATGATTTATAATCGCCATATTTCCTTCACCATACTTAAATAATTTAAATTTCATCCACTCCATCAGTTCTTCACCATTCAAAGGAAATCTCTTTCTCACTTTATCTCTCATTAAGTAGTTAAATTCTTTTATTCTTCTGTTTCTCCATCTGCTGTATCACACCATTTCAAAGTCTTTTTCTTTAAATCTTCTTTTCCAAATCCTTGTAGATGTCTTCAAAAACGCTTTGAAAATATCAAGTGAGTTCGCCATAATTTTCCTTCTCCACACCAGACCACGATCACGTATTTCCCTCACTAACACGATCCATAGCACTTCGTTATTCTCACTTTCATACATGATGTGGCAAACGGTTCTGCAACAACATTGTCCACAGTTTTGTTCCTAACACAGATTAAACCCAGATAATTTTCCAGAAAATTTCCATGACCACTTCTAAAGTGTGTAGCGTAATGATTGCTAGTCATTTCATACTTTTATACTCTCGTTTAAAAAGATGAGAAATACTCAAAATATTATTTTTCTTTGAGGTTACTCAGGCTCTCATATTATCATTGTTTTAAAAATTATCATTAACACCTATCAATTAATCAGATCAATTTAAAATTCCCTTCTGAATGCAAATGTTAACCGGGATGACACCTCCCAGTACCACAACAGCATCATGTAATACTGTCCTGTATACTTATGTCACGATAATAGGTGCCTTCCTCTGCACACTTATACATATAAGTGGGCTACTTATTATGGTATTGTTCTAGGAATGGTATAGGTAAAATTTAGGGTAAATATACAAGCATTTTTGAAGGGAAGAAATGGCAACGACTTTGAAAAAACGAACCTCAATACACTCAGCGGGATTAAAAACTTTGAATTTCTTATCACCAGCAAAGAAGACTTATGTTCTTGACCATATGTTCACTGGAGCGGGTAATATCAATAATAATGTCAATGCTGGTTTTACTAACAATATTGTATTCGCAAGTGTATACTTTTGAGATAAAAATGTTTTTATAATAGTTTTGCTTACAAAACACTTTATTTTTAACATATACATCTTTAATTGAATAAATTGAATAATGAGACAATGACATGGGAAACAAACCCAACCCGAGGTGGTATTTCGAATATATTTGACAATAAAAGAGATCAGGCCCATTTGAATAGTTATGATCGCTCTCTCCCCAAACATTTCCTTTCATATATAGGTATTTAATTATTGCATGGTGTTGACTTCTTCTATATTTAATCTTTACTTTCTCATGGAAAGAGAAAATATTGTAAGAATTTAAAAATTCGACCTTGCCATTATGTTGAACATTTCATTTTATATACCTCTGAACCCAAAAGTGTTTTCAGTATAATTTTTCTGTACCTCGCTGTGTCTGTATTTATTTGGTGCCACAACCAAAATGGTTTGACGAATTTTGATCAAACTTGATATCTAGGCGTTAAAGGGTATTAACTTCAACCATATTTTATATTTTAATTCTAGCCTTTAAAGTTAGGGTTGTTTATTAAATACTGTTTTTAAGATTTGGAAATTTTTTTCTCAAATAAATTGCTTTGAAATTAATGTCTGCAGAGTATTTGACATGACAAATAAATCTGTATTCCTATTTTTAAGAGAAAATTTGTTAAGGGTAGTTTACTAACAACATATTTTAAAAAAAGTGAATATTCCTCCAAATTTACTATGATTTTGTTTAAAATGTATATGCATATCAGAGGAGTGTTTTACATGATGAACAACATGTGTTCTTGTAAATCAAAGCAAAATGGGGTTCATGCTAGTGCATATGACTGTTATTGCTTTAATTCAAATTATCTTAAAATGACTTTATCTTTTATTTAATTGGATATCTAGGCAGTGTTGTACATAATAAATAGTAAGCCATAGAAAGGGGAGAAGGGAAGGGGTCCGAAAACTCCCTGTTATTTGATGTACCCCCATAGTATAATACTTATAAAATTAATGTGTAAGCCTTTCTATAGGCTAAATGTCAACTAAACTTTTGTAACTGAAACCCCCTCAGGAAATTTAGATTTCCACACTCTTACTTATGCAGTATGTATTCCAAATAGTTCCTCATTTATTCGGACTAGTTCTTTCCTTAATAGTATTATTTCATATTTGTTCCTAAAATATATTTATTTATTTATTTTGACTCAATCCTTATTTATTCTGAATCGTTTCTTATCGATTCCGAATCGATCACCCTCATTTGTTCTGACTCTTCTCTTACATATTCCAAATCATTCCTTCTTGTTTTTTGTTCTGACTGTTTGAATATTTATTCTATCTCCCTATTCATAACGATTCGCTCTTTTTGATATTTTGACTCATTCCTAATTATTTACTCAAACTATTTTCTGCTTGTTTATTCGCAAGTGTACCTTGTTTTCAAAATTCATATTCATTGTATATATAGATAAAGTCTGTTCAGCATAGGAATTGTTTCTGAAAGGCCTTTTTTCCCCGCAGAAATCTATTATATAGTAGAATAATGGTATGAAAAAAGATCTTCAAGAGAGTAATTCCTAAAGTGAATGGGATATATTGACTCATACAATATTAATTATTATTACTTGATACTTTTCTATTCTTACTCATTTTATATTTATTCTGATTCAATAAGTAATCCGTTCTGATCAAATTATTACTTTTCCGACTTGTTCCTAATTTAATCTGACTTTTACACTTTTATTTCCCTCTTTTTATTCTTTATTTATTCAGAATTGTTCCTTATTTATTTTTACCCGTTTTTGCTTTAATGAAATTCATTCCTCCTAATTAAGTCTGACTCTTTTCATTTTAATTCCTACTTGATCCATATCTATTGTGACACGTTCCTTAATTATTTAAACGCAAAACTTCTTTTTATTCTCACAAATTTATTATTAATTTTGAATTGTTGATTATTCATTGACTTTTTTAGTTAAAGAACATCATATAATTATTTTTATACCTATTCGTTCCTTATCTATAACGAGTTGTTCAATATTTATACCACTTGATGATATAGTGAGCCAATTTGAAAATACAGCATGTGGATCATTCTTAAGTGTTAACAGAAACATTTTTGGAAAAATTTAGAGCATAGAACTACAATGACAATGTGGATTAATTCTTGCAGTCAGTCAAAGATATGGGGTGTAATTGTTGCTTAAAATTCATATCTTGGGCTATCATTTAAATTTCTTCCGCAAGAACCTCAGCGAGGAACATTTCCACCAAGACATTTTGATCATGGGAAAGAGGAGTTCTGTATGATCGCAAACTATTGCTGGCACTTAAGAGGGATGTTTCAGAAGCTAACTATAATAGAAATTCATCAAATGTCACTTTTTAGTTTATATTAATAATGTTTTAAAAGTACAGGTATGTGATTAAAATACTTTTTTTTCAGAATTAGACTATTATATCACTAAAAATCCATGCATGGTAGAAAAAAACTAGTTACATATTTGAATTCAGCATAAATATACTATCAGGTCAGACTTTTCTTTTTGCCAAAATAAGTGTTTAACTTTGTAAACACGTGTTATTGTGTAAGTAAGTGTAGGGAAGTACCGCATAAAACAATAGTAATTTATGCAACGGAAACTTGGCCTTTGGATAAAAGAGAAAGGAAAGTGAAGGGCAGGGAATGAAGTTTTTGAGGAGCATGCTAGCTGTCACCAGAAGAGATAGGATTAGGAATGAAGATGTAAGATCTAGAGTTGATGTACATGAGATAGTAGAGGAAGCTAGGATGAGATGGTATGGACATGTAATTAGGATGTTAAGGGAGAGGATTAGAAAAAGATTATTGAATATGAAGTATGTAGGGAAGAGACCAAGAACAAGATGGAAGGAACAGACAGCAACAAGTGTGCAAGTGAGAGGAGCAGAGTAGAAGAGAGTACAGAGGGAGATGAGGCATTTTACTAAACAGAACCGGCCACAGGCTGGAAACAGTTCCTTATGATGATGATAATATTGTTTCTCACTCTTTTATTATTTTCTGTTCTGTTATTTATCTATTCTCAAACATTCTTCTTAAAATATCCCAACTCATTCCTAATTTATCAAGACTAGTTTTTTATTCACTATATATATAGACTCATCCCTTATTTATTCCAAATCATTCCCTTTTAAATATTCTGACTCATATATTTTTAAATTCGACTAATTCCATATTTATTCTGACCGCTTCCTCTTTAATGTTCGTTCCTTATTTTTTCTGACTTATTACTTATACATTTGGAATTTTAACTTATTTATTCTGATGAGCCTTTATTAGTTGTAATTTTATACTTTTTAATTTTGATTACAATCTTTTAATAATAAGACAATCTTATTTATTCGGAATTGTTTCTAAATCATTCTGACTCAATATTTATTTTGTCTCAATCTTCGCTATTTATCGCGCCTTGTTATAATTTATGTATGCCAAATTTCTCCCTACTATTTATTCCTACAAGTTCTTTATTTATTTTTATTCGCCCTGTAATGAATCGATGAGTTCATTATTAAATCCAACTAATTCAAACTATATTTTATTTTTCTGACTTAATAATCCAAAATTATTCCGAATAATTTCTTAATAATCCCGACACTATAATTTATTATTCCAACTAAATCCTCCATATTTATTCGGTCTTGTCTTTCTTTATTAATTCCAAATCGTTTCTAATATATTCTTACTCATTACTAGTTGTATTAAGAGCCGTTTTTAAGATATTCCAAAAATTTCCTCGTGTATACATGAGTTGATCCGTATTCATTCTAATTCTTTATTCCAACACGTTCCTTATTTATTTTATTTAAATGACTGCCTGAGTGTCCATATTTACGATAATGCCACAGTATGTACGTAGCTAAGCGGAGAAGGTGTATACGACCTGTTCTTACTTGAATTTTCTTCTTGGCGTTGTTTCTTAATGATAGATGGATGAAGTCCTTTAATAAATAGCCTGTTTGGAAGGTGTTTGAATAAATAAGGGAAGCGTCTGCATATATGAATTAAGGTCCACAAATTTGGTGGCGATCTAAACTCAATTAACCTCATCAGGCTCCTATCCATTGGTGAAGCCTGATAGCGCCTTCTCGCCTTTGCATAGAAGCGTGATGAGTGGTGTCTATTGTCAGAAAAAATGAATGAATCCTCAAAAACCCCAGAAGAACGACTTACCAATGTATCTCTACCATCCTCTTGAGATGGATTTCTAGAAGAGGAGGTTGGTTCCCTGGAAGTGGATGATTCCCTGAAGTGGGCTGGTTCCATGGAGGTGGCTGACAGACTGGAGGTGGCTGACTCCGTGGAGGTGGCTGAATCACTGGAGGTGGCTGACTTTCTGGAGGTGTCTGACGATTTCTGGAGGTGGCTGACTTTCTGGAGGTGGCTGACTTCTGGAGGTGGCAGACTTTCTGGAGGTGCTGACTTTCTGAGGTGGCTGACTTTCTGGAGGTGGTGATCCCTGAAGTTGCTGACTCTGGAGGTGTGCTGACTCCTGGAGGTGCTGACTTTCTAGTGATGGCTGACTGCTTCTGGAGGTGTCTGACTTTCTGGAGGTGGCTGACTTTCTGGAGGTGGTTGACTCCCTGAAGGTGGCTGACTCCCTATTGGATTTACTTACCAATTGTTCTATCTTGTAATACTCACACGCCTTCATTAAAAGATAACGAGTCTTCTCATCGAATACAGATGTTTTCTCCATGTGGGCAACAGCTTCTTGAGTTAACATCATGGACTTGGAATGCTCCGTACTGAAGGAAGAACCTTGTTGACCTGACACGGAAGGTGGACTGGACCGACTGGACGATCTTACAATGTTACCATGAAGGAGAGTTGTTCCTGATGATGACGCTTCCAGTTCAAGAGAAGAAGGGTCTTGTTGGCTTAGTCCGGAAGGTGGCTGACTTAACGATGTTCTCTCAGATGGGTCTTCTTGTCTTGATAGGGAAGGTGACTGACTTTCTGACCTATACTTACCATTCCGTTTAAGTTTTCTCTTGTTCTTTTTTACACTGGTGGCGGCCGTCATTTCCCTGGAAAAAAATGTTCATCCCGAACAGGTTGAGTGGACGATGGCAGCCCATCGTCCGGGCACCCAGCGGTGTTAGGGGTGCCCCCTTGTTGCTCATCATCAACTGCAACAAACCGTCACCAGAACAAAATTATATTGAGTAAAAAAAAGCTATTTAAGCGATGAGAAAGTATAAAGCTTGCTTTTACAATTAATGGTTTTATAAAAAAAAAAGGCTAAAAGTTGTCTAGCAAAACGTTTAATAATTTTGCTTATATTTAGAATAATATTAACAGAACTATTTGATTGGTAGATTTAGAGAACTTGTTGTAAAAAAATTGCTACTAAGTACTTCTATAATTAGCTCAATTGAAAAGATTTGAATAACACATTCATTCAAAATTGCCTAACTATAATGATTTCTTATTAAGGACAATAAACGATACTCAGTTTTTATTTTTAATTAGACACAAATTCTAAACGTGTTTTAAATAAACCACCAGTAAATATTACGGTTATTGGATCTTGAGTGGGTCTACATACTCACATGATCATAAGAAATAATTAAACACCAACAAGATTTATTATTCACTTCTGAAAATATGACATTTGAAAACAGTAAATTTAGGTTTATAAAAGGTATGCATTCCATACACAAAGCACGTTTGTTTTCCAAGAAAAAATTCTTTGCTGCAGAAATAATGGTCTAATATAATAAATGATCAAATAGTTCATATCTCAAAACAAACAAATGTTTCCATGTAACTAGGAAAACAAAGTATTATCAACTGTCCCTCAGATTTACTCCACATCTTTTCTACCAGACAAAACAACTTAGCTAACAGTATTGCTTTACTCAACATCTTATCTACCAGACAAAACAACTTAGCTAACATTATTCGTACCCTATCAAACAGTATATTCATCAAACCGTATTAAATTCCCATCAACCTTTCTCTATATTAACGCGTATTCACATCCTATCAACTAGTCTCCACATCAACCAGTATCAACATCCTATCAACCAGTGTCCACGCCCTATAATCCATTCTCCTTATTCTATCAAGGCTGGTAGCTTTTAATTTTGTCCTAGAATAAAATGGTATTATAAATGATTATTTTAGACAAAATCTGCACGAAAAATTGCAAACCCCTCCTTATCCATCCCATTTACGGCTGCCATATTGTACAAATGGTGAATACAGTGTCTTGTAAGGAATAAAAAATTAAATCAATAATGGTTTGATGAAGTCCTATTTCTTTTGCTTATATTTGGTACAGCAACATCTTTCTTTGCGATGATGATAAAGAAAAAGCATCAATTATTTTTCATTAAGAATTGACTCTAACAAGTCTTTCTCTGAAGCTAGAACCATAAGTTTCGAAAGCCATGCATCTCCCATCGCAGACCTGAGCCTGTTTTTTTATTATTCTAACTCGCTCATAGCTCTTTCATTTGAACAACTGGTTATGGCCAAAGATAGCAAGGTTGTATTGACAACTTTCAATCTATTGAAGCCTGAAAAACTAATCAAGCACCCATAAGGTTTAAAAGAAACTCTTGTCACACGGAAACTCTTAATCTGTTAAGGTTCATTTTATGTCTCACTTTCAGACACATCATCAACGTCTATGCTTGTTCTCCTTTCATCATGATCATTTATCTGAGCTGTGTCTTTAGATTTCTCACTTTTATGAGGAACAAATCATCAATTGATATGCTTGAGTTTTTGGCAAAATACATTTCATTGAATGTGTTTAACTCTTCACTTACAATAGTGTGGTTCCAATCGTAAAACTCACAAAGGCTTTTTATGTTTACAGGGGAAACATTATTTCCGTTGTTTCTAAAACTCTTGTATATGTGATATAAACCATTTATTTTACCATGTCTACGCTATGGTCAGAAAGTCTATCTTTAAGCATCTTAATACAATGTAATTTTTTTTTATTTATCTCAATAATAGGTTCATCATACCCAATTAATCAATAAGCATTTTTCTTCTTCTAACTCTTTTTGGAGCTAAACCATGGACGTAATGATTTTTAAGAATTTTTAGCCTCTCACATCACATTAGACCATTCCTCAACCTTTCGCAAGCTACTGATCTGAGTTTTGACATTTATTTATTATAGCTTGTACACCACCATAGTCCAACGCCTTACCCTATAAGCTTACTGTGACGGTATGCATTAGTTTAAGACCAGTGCCTCTTCTAACACTTAATCTCTTAATAATAAAGAATGGACATTTAATACTCAAGTAGGCCTAATAAAAACAGATTTATAATTCAATTACAAATATATTTATATTACCCACATACATAATAGAATATTAATGAACTTATTAATATAAAATAAATGAGGAAATTAGAACTAAGTATAGTAGGGCGAGGGAAAACAAACAAAAACAAACATTAAGGCACACACACATTCATATGTCATTATACTCAGCTTAACATATATTCAAACAAGATCGATATAGTAGGTAATTTAAAAATAAAACAATGCTCTTAATAGCTAATAGCTATATACAGGTGAGCACAAATGATCTTTACACTTTGAAAAGTTATAATAAAGATAAGGTGCACCCTATTAGCTGGAAACATTTTCCAGTCGATACAGAAATACTGGAAGGTTTTTTCGTAGTTTAAAATGACTCAATATGTGCTCCTCAATTAACACGGCTGAAAACGCTTCGCACACTTTGTTTAGTGTGTCGGCGGTGACGGACTCAACGATGGCTGAGATTCTCTGCCTCAGCTCCAGCAAGATCGTGGCAGAGGTGTGACAAATATTTTGTCTTTCACATAACCCAACATCAAGAAATCGTATGGGGTTCAGTCCGGTGATTGATTTGGCTATCTGCCTCACGACATATCGTCGGCAAGGTAACGACCAAGCCAGCTCCCAGAGATATGTTTGTTCAGGTACAGCCATGCGGAAGTGAGGCGGTGCCCCATCTTGATGGAAGATGAATTCGTTTTAATCTTCTTCAAATAGAGGCAGAGGGCAAAAGGTAGGCATGTCGAGGGAGGAATGACCTGTGACTGGTTTTTCTATTAAAAATAAGGATGCGTAAATCTTCACCCTCAATATAGAAGAGAACACATTCACTTTGGGGTAATCTCTCACCTGATAGTTGAGTACATGTTTATTAAAAACTTAATGGTAATGTAAATACAGAAAATTGTATGTGTACTAACAACTTAATGGTAATGTAAATACAGATGACATTGTCTGTGTAGTAACAACTTGATGGTAATGTAAATACAGACAACATTGTCTGTGTAGTAACTTCTGATGATAATGTAAATAAATATAACATTGTCTGTTTAGTAAAAACTGATGGTAATGTAAATACAGATAACATTGTCTGTGTACTAACAACTTAATGGTAATGTAAATACGTAATACATTGTCTGTGTAGTAATAACTTCATGGTAATGTAAATACAGACAATATTGTTTGTGTGTAGTAACAACTAATGGTAATGTAAATACAGACAACATTGTGTGAGTAGTAACAACTTTCGGTAATGTAAATACAGACAACATTGTGTGAGTAGTAACATCTTATGGTATTGTAAATACAGTCAACATTGTCAGGGTAGTAACAATTTATGGTAATGTAAATAAAGACAATATTGTATGTGTACTAACAATTTTATGGTAATGTAAATACAGATAACATTGTCTGTGTAGTAACAACTTGATGGTAATGTAAATACAGACAACATTGTCTGTGTAGTAACTTCTGATGGTAATGTAAATAAAGATAACATTGTCTGTTTAGTAACAACTGATGTAATGTAAATACAGATAACGTTGTATCTGAGTAACAACTTATGGTAATGTAAATACAGACAACATTGTGTGACTAGTAACAACTTATGGTAATATAAATAAAGACAACATTGTCTGTGTTGTAACGTCTTGATGGCACTGTAAATAGAGATAACATTGTCTGGTTAGTAACTACTTGATGGTAGCGTAAATAAAGACAACATTGTCTGTGTAGTAACAACTGATCGTAATGGTAATGTTAATACAGACAACATTGTCTGTGTAGTAAAAACTGATGGTAATGTAAATACAGATAACATTTTCTGTGTAGTAACAACTTGATGGTAATGTAAATACAGAAAACATTGTGTGAGTAGTAACAACAAACTATGGTAATGTAAAAACAGATAACATTGTGTGAGAAGTAGCAACTTATGGTAAAGTAAATAAAGACAACATTGTCTGTGTAGTAACAACTTGATGGTAATGTAAATACCGACAACAATGTCTGTGTAGTAACAAATGATGGTAATGTAAATAAAGATAACATTGTCTGTTTAGTAACAACTTATGGTAATGTAAATACAGACAAGATTTTGTGAGTAGTAACAACTTATGGTAATGTAAATACAGTCAACATTGTCAGGCTAGTAACAATTTATGGTAATGTAAATTAAGTCAACATTGTAAGTGTATTAACAACTTGATGGTAGTGTAAATACAGACTACATTGTCTGTGTAGTGACAACTGATTGTAGTGTAAATAAAGATAACATTGTCTTTTTAGTAACAACTGATGGTTATGTACATACAGACCACATTGTGTGTGTAGTACAAGTTATGGTAATGTAAATACAGACAACATTGTCTTTGAAATAACAACTTATGGCAATGTAAATACAGACAACATTGTTTATGTGTATTAACTACTGACGTTAATGTAAATACAGACAATACTGTTTGTGTGTAGTAACATCTAATGGTGAAGTAAATACAAACAACATTATTTGAGTAGTAGTAACCTCATGGTAATGTAAATACAAAAAAAAATTGTGTGAGTAGTAGCAACTTATGGTAATCTAAATACAAACAACATTGTGTGTATAGTAACAACTTGATGGTATTGTAAATACAGACAATATTGTCTGGGAAATAATAACTGATGGTAATGTAAATACAGACCACATTACAACAACTGATATTAATGTAAATACAGACAATATTGCCTGTGTAGTAACAACTGATGTAATGTAAATAGATACAACATTGTGCGAGAAGTAACAACTTATGGTAATATAAATATAGACAACACTGTTTGTGTGTAGTAACAACTAATGGTAACCTAAATACAAACAACATTGTTTGAGTAGTAATAACATCATGGTAATGTAATTACAGATAACATTGTTTGAGTGGTAACAACTTATGGTAATGTAAATACAGACAACAAATTTTTGTAGTAACAACTGATGGTAATGTAAATATAAACAACATTGTATGATTAGTAATAACGTCATGGTATTTTAAATACAGACAACATTGTTTGTGTTATTTTATCCTATCGATGTAACTATAATATTATACACTTTCTTGAATAGCATTTTGTACATTCATATTTGTCGTATATGTACTTAGCCTTAGACATGTCTGAAAGCACAGTCTGTCTTAAAAAAAACAAATTACTTAATTACATTCGAGTACTGCCACATTTAAATGTTTATACGTCTATTTCATTTCTAATTATTTATTTGAGATAACAAAGTATCTCTTTACTTATTAATCTGGAAAACTTTTCTTAATGGTGAAATCTTCCTAGGCAATAACCTTTGCATTTACTTCAAATAAACTAAATAAAATTTAATTGTACAATAAATAAAATATAAATAAATAGAATTATTTGTGTCTGTTTAAACTATTTTTGATTATACTATGTTCAGATAACATTGAATTTGTAACAACTTGATGTTCATATAAGTACAGATAATATTATATTTGTAGCAACATTTGATGTAAAAAATCTAAATACCTTATTGATGAATTTGTAACTTACCGTGGCGTAAATCTCGGCGAACCAGGCGGCCCGGATACTGCGAAACGCTCCACGGACACGCCGGCCTAGCCTTCCGCAAAATCCACCGAAACATCCTTTACTCATTTTGGTTTAATAATTATTTTAACTCAATTTCTTTCTCAATATCACAAATTGACATCTTTAATGGTGCTCCGAAAAGACACCACTAAGATGTATTATATTGCTATGCGACGGCTATAATTGCAATAAACAATTGAATTCATAGAGGAAAGCACTCTGAGTAGTTCTGGGGTAGAATGACATTGATATAAGTAATGAATACCCACAATATGGCATTGTGGTGGTATTACGTCATAGCTTACAATTATTTAATATGTAGAAATGTGAATTTTAAACGTTAATACGTATGCATTTATAGCTAAATAAATTATATAAGAATGTTTATGTAATCATTAAAGCCTAAAATGTCCGAACATTAAAGGGAAAGTAAATAAAAATAACACAACTTTTATTAATTAGCACCTAATTATGGAAAGTTTTGGCGGAAACTCGAAATCAAGGCTTCCTTCCAAAATGATGTTAAGGTAATATTAGATGTCATTATAAGATAGATACTTCCCTAATTAAAACGAACTATTGTGTAATAGTTGCAAAGTAATAAATATTGCTACATATTATTAAATGTTTAATGTAACAAAATGTATTATTAGTTTTTGTTTATGTACACTTATGATATATTATAATCAGTGGCGGTGAATCTTATTTGTGTGTGGAAAGTTGAGGGTGTAGATTTAAAGACTTTATTTATATTATCGAATACCCCTTCCCCTTTCTTCCCAGAGCTGTAGATCTTAGACCAAGGGGGTGAGGCCAGGGACTGGTGTAAAAAAAAGAGATATTGCTCTAAACTGCCCAAATAGAAGGCCATAGAAATATACAGTTTGCGCTATTATTATTGTAGGACCATCACCTAAATTTCTGGCATGACATAATTTTTAGAAGAGGGCTTGTGCCCCCTTCTCCATATGGCTATATCTGAAGTTCACACTCTATCGAAGAGAGAGAAGTATTTTTCACCGTTATTAATTAAATAGGTGAACCGTCATTCTGAAATGTGTTGGTGAGTAAATTCTTTCACTTTAATAAGGGGGTCTTCCACCCCCAGGGCACAACACATTTGAAAATTATGAAGATGTGATTTCTTAGTTAAATTGTCTGGTTTGGAAATACTTTAAATATAAAAGTGTTTTTGAGAAAATCTAAATGTCTGGGACGGGTTCAAGGGGGGGGGGGGATAACTTCCCGCGTGCACAACTCATCCTAAAAATGAAGTGGTATTGATTTCTTTGCTAAAATCATTTAGGATGGACACACTTTCAATGGAAAAGTGGTGTCTAAGAAAATTTGACTTTTAAAGGGTTTTGTCCCACAGGTGCAATTACTCATCAAATAATGATGGAAATGGGATTTATTTGCTTAAATTGTTTGGGATGAACACACTTTCAAAGGTAAATTGTTTTATGGAATAATTATATCTTGAGGGTTTTATACCCCCCAGTCATAACTTTTCAGCTAAAAATTGATTGATATTTAATGTATTCGCTAGCATTCTTATGGTTGGACACACCTTAGATATAAGAGTTATTTGAATTTATGAAAATGGTAAACACTTACACGCTGGAGGTGAGGCCATTGAAACTTCACCAGAAAATATCTACTATTTAAAGCTATTTTATATATTCACTGCAACTAATAAAGCACCTAATAAGCAAAGAAAAAATCTTAACTTGAATTATTATTGAATAAATAAGCCAAGTTTTATGTACTATCATTGTAGTATGAGTAAGAAAACCAAGTGACAACTTTTCTTGTCATTGTATTGATGTTGCATGATCGGAACTGCTAGTAAAATACGTTAAGGGTTAAAATTAAACTATTTTTAATGTTATTTTGAGTAGTTCCACCCCCAACTCCAATAAACACATTTTTTACAGTAAAGTAGAAACCAACACACATACAAAAAAGAGTAAAATGGTATAATATTGCAATAGTAGACAAAAAAATAATTTCCAATTTCCAAAATTCATAGCACCGATTAATTTAATTACGGATAGATAATCAAATACTGTCAAATGTGGATGCTTTGTTACAGAAAATACCATATTTGTCGAATATTTTCTAAACTAAGCCGTGTACAATCATGGTTGTATTTTTAAAACCATAGGACAAGTTTAATCTATCAATATATTATTAATTAAAAAATGGACATGTCAATTTTTACCTGATAATAATTTTGTACGCCTTTTCAAAGTAACCCCGTAGGTTACTTTGAACACATATTTAAAAGCATTGCGACAGACACACTATTTCAGTTAAGACTTTGTTTAGTAAATAGCTGAATAGAAGTGAATTTGATGAACATTTTGCTATAATTGACCTATATATATATATATTTTGATTAAAAATAAATTGATCAGGATCAAGAAAATTGAGCGACTTACCTGATTTTCCACAAACTGTTTTATTAAACATAATGTAATATAAAAAACTTTTTGGGTAGATTTTTTTCCCGTTTTCTTAAAATTATAATATTCACACTCTAATCTATATGCAAGATGTTCTCATTTCACTGTCAATCCTTAATCCAAGTTCAAACCAGCAAATGCTATGTTAAAATTCATAATGTCACTATTGTTGGCTGTGGGCTCTGGCGGTTCTTGAATGATATCTTATTCTTCAATATCATCACGGTCTTCAATATATGGCCAAATAAAACCACCGAGAGTATCTATGGTAAATTTAACTATGAACCCAGTTGGAATTTGTTCTCTCACCTGTCCAACAAAATGTTTCTTAATCTTCTTCAATAAATGTTGAACATGTACCCCGGAAGTTAATTTTACTGGTAAAACACTAGGTCTTGAATCAGATGACAAAATAGAAAAATTCATAAATGGTTCTACATCGGACGACATATCGGAGTCGTCAGCATTAGAGCTAGATGGAATATCACCAGTGGAAGTTTTTTTTACTTTGGTTTTTTTTTATTACCAGCCACTGTGGAGGTACCAGAAGTCTTGACATTTATTGATTTTTTGTACTCCTCAAAACCAATACTGCAGCCCAGTTTTACAAATAAATTTGTCCTTTTTGATGCCCTTGCTTTTGGACCCTTGTGCAGTTCACTTACTTAGCATTGTCATTAAAACCTTTTCCATTGTAAAAGGAGGAGTATGAGCCTGGTCAAGATCATCTTCGAAGTTTGGGCTTTTCTCAGCAGTTGCTGCAGGCTCAGGAAGCTTATTCAAAACACGTTCTCTACCAAATGGTCTAATATCAGTGCAAGTAATGACATTATATTGTCTTTTGATTTAGGTAAACACCCACAACATAATGTGTGCAAACAATTGGACCTTAGTAGGAGATGATTTTTATACACTTGTAGTACATATTACTTAATTACATGATAAATAAACTCATACGAATAAGTCAAAAAATTAATTTCATAAAGTTACCGCTTTGAGGTTACACCTACGAATCCATATAGGATGAAACAAGCATTTTACTTTTATTGCGACGTCATTTGTACCCACAACGTTTGAGCTGTACTCAACCAATAAACTATGTGGCCGTGACGTCACTAAAGGTAGAGGTAGTCAATTGTCTATTGTTGTTTACGTTTAAGCTAACTTATACACGATGAAATAACTAGTATCAATAGCTATGAAACTGGAAAATAAATTTAAAATATTTTTATATTTGGTAAATAAAAATAAAAAGTATGATAGTCATTAAACCTACAAATTTGGTTGAATATTCATTATTTTGGGACATTGTTTTCTATTTATAGTTGAGAGAATGAAACCTATATTTTGTGACCAAAATAATTAAGAAAATAAAATGCACTAGCGGAGACTTATGATATGTTTTAATGTATTTTATTGTAAAAGTATGTACACTAGAAAATGTTTGCTTTGTAAAAAAAAGTGCTTTAACAGGAGTGTTTGTATTTTGCTTGTAAAATGATTGTGTTAATTATAATATACATAATAATGATATATGTGAGTTTTGTATTGGTGCTCCTTGATTGTTTTTATCATTGGTACTTTAAAACAAGGGTTATTAATCTATAGAGTAGCGGTGAGGACAGTATTTTTTTTATAGACAGTTCACCTAAATTAGGGTGGAGAGAGAAGACTGTGACAAATCGCATTTGAAAATCTACCCCTGCCGAATGGAGCTGAGATTGGAACTTTGACCTTCCAGTCAAAGGCAGTACAGTCTATTGATACCTTAGACAATATGACCAATATGCACCGGTATTGGTAAGGGTTACATGGGTGGCATGAGTACACTCTTCCCTCATAGTTTTCTTAAGGCCGTGGGCTCGATTCCTAGTCTGGTTGTAATTTATTAACTAATTTAAATGAATATGTATGCATATAACATATACCTGCCATTTAACCACTATTTCTCTCAACACAACACATGTTTGTTACGCTTTGTTTACAGTATAGTGGGATTCTGAAAGGAAGAACATTATTTAACCGTTACTAAAACCATTTTAATACTCTTACGTCAAGTCATGTGATCTGCATCTGTAAATTTTGATAGATATTTTTAAACTAACATTCATAATTTAGTAAAATGTTATAAATGTTGAGCGCAGAAAAATGTTTAGAATTGTATTATACTCGGTTCCTTCAATGCAATATTTCCCCGAAACGGTGGTTCACTCTACTTAACGTGACGAGCTATCATCACCAAGAAATTGATCAAAGCCATTCACCATGACACCAGCAGTAGAGCGACATAATCACCATTACTATGTATTCACACGACCACTGCTATATAAACTATGTTGGTCAGGTTCTTGCAGGGGTTAAATTCTGGAATTGGGGTTGGTGATGGGGATGATCCCCCCCCCCCCCATCCTAGCATTAAAATAATCAAATGCATTGAAATTCACACATTAATATTGTGAAGAATGACAAACACCTACCTTAGTTCTAATGTGCAGAAAATCGGGCAGCTTGAAACAATAATGCCCCAGTAATTATATTACTGAGTTTAGTAAGATAATGAATTGATAACCAATTATTTATATGAAAATACACATTTTTTCTAAAACATTTTATGCAAATATAGGTCTTATATTTTTATTTATTTCTATTGAGTCAATGATTTATTATTACATTTTTATGTTTTTTTTACAAAGACTTTTTATTATTATGATTATTAATTAATATATTTGTATAAATTAGCAATATTATTAATAATAAAATTACTATAAATTAAAATCTTGATTATTAAAAATTATTAAATATATACTTAAAGAAGCATAATGCAAACAAATACCTCCCTTTCCCGACGACCGGAGCCTTTAGGTTCTCGTCGCAGTCCATTAAACAATCATAAAGATTATAAAGCGAACGGGTAGTAAGACGCGACCCGCCTCGGTGGCTTAGTTGGCTAACGCACAAGTTGTATGTTGAGAAAGATTGTCGAGGAAAGGGAGCTCGAGGTTTGAATCTTGGTCGGGTGAACTGTAGTGGCTTTTACAAAATAGATTTCCACGTAAATGCGGGTTCATTTCCTCTAAAATATAACAACAGTTATTCCTAATCCATTGGCGTAATTAATACTCAGGCGTATAACCCTAACGCGTAGTAAGACGTGGTGATAAGAAAAACCTTGCAAGATTACCTATGTAGGCTACTAAAGTGCACTACCTTACAGCAATGTTATTATTAAAACATAAGATCTTGTAACCCTATATTTTCAGCAATGTTTCATTGTTTATACAATTTTTAATATTTAATCTAAAGCCAGTAAGACAAGTGAAACTCATACATTCATGAAGTATTTAATATTTAAAGAAATAGTAAATCAAACACAAAAGTGATATAGTATAATAATTATAAAGCTCAAAATGACAATCGGAAGGAAGAAAAGAGAAGAGAAATGTTAGATAGAAGGAATCAATGTCACTTATTCTACCCTCTCCAGCTTACTTTTACTTGAGTGAGTCATTACTCATTAGTTTGGTTATCCGACACTGTCTGGATCAGGCGGACATTTTGTTTAGCTAGTCGGTGTTATTTCTATAAATTGGTAAAGTTAAAACAATACTTTTTTTCTCATTTTTTGCAATGATTAATTTGGTCCCATGAATAAATTTAATTAACAGAGCTAAACAAAGAACTCAAACGAATTAATTCTTAAAAACGACATTGTGTATTACAAAATGAGAGTAAATCAAATTATCGGGGTGTAAAAATAATACTTTATATTTATACTAGTATGATTAAAAATGATTTAATTTTTACCCCTTTTAAACTATTTGTACATTAAAAATTATTTGTATTTATTATAGTATAAACATTTCATTATGTAAGCTTCTTATAATTATACAAAATATTAGCCACATACATTAAATACTTTGCCTTCACAGTGGTATATAAAATCATTTAAAAGCAAGTCAAGCCCGTTTATACTCATGAACTGTAATGTGTTGAAATCATTGAATCAGTATTTATATCTTATAATAATACACGTGTTTAAGTTGTGCAATAAAATGTTGATGGTCGAATTACCTTAAACCTACTGCCGGTATTAGTGCTGCGCGATAGGGGTGACAGGGGAATCAGAGAGAGGTGTAAGCCTGACTGATTTATATTTGTACCATTTTCCATTACTTTAGTAAATTGCAAATCTTATAAATGTATATTTCCGCTTATAGTTATATTAGTACCTGTTAAGTGCCAGCTCCTTACAGTTATGTATTTACAATGCCATCCATTATACCTCGTTCTGTCTTTAATTGATACATCATTGAAAGTATTATTACAATAATTCTATAATTAAATTAATATACATGAATCTAAAATCCGGTATAGCGCTGATGACAGGACCCTAAGAAATAATTGGTTTTCATCTAGTTTAGGAAAAATAAATTTGTAAGCTCTATAAGTTTAAGTTAGTTAAATTTAACTAGTGTTAAACAAGTTTGAATTTTGTTGGAAAGAGGTAACGTAAAATATATTTAATGGTTAAGGTTATGATGGTTATAATTAACTAGACTCACTCACTATAGTAATAGTAAGGCCAATTTTACAATGTCATGTTATTCTATTCGTTAGGGCTTAACATGAGGTTAAGCGATAACGACCACTACTTTTGATTTTACAATGTTTGGTTAGCGCTAATGTTCACGTAAATGTGCTCGTAAAGTTAACGCGAGGTCTACCTTCCGATTAGCAAACATAACGTCCACATTAACAACGTTAAACACTCCGCCATATTGTTTTCAAGGCGATTGTTGTTATTATTAAAGTGAGGTTACTTTTATTTAAGAAATGGATTATTTATTGTATGATAATGACGACTTTGAAGATGAGTTACGCTTTCTATCAAACTCAAGACTTAGAAGAACAACGAGATGATAATGAAACGAAAGAATTTCCTGGAATTTTATGACGAGGAATATTTTTTTAAACGTTTTTGTCCAAACAAAAATAAAATGTTAGAAATTCTTGAATAGATTGAACACCAATAAAATTGTTTATTTTCAATGGTTTGTTTGTATTTAACTGTTATTTCAATCTGCAACATTTCATCTGCTTTGCTAAAATTTACTCTTCGTTCGCGTTTATGATTCTCAACAGACATTTTAGCGTGAAAATAAATACGATACAATATAGCTGATAACCACAACAAATTTGAGAATTGAACTCGTTTTGATTGCATTTTTCATAACAGTTCCATAGACTTTGTAATTACTTGGTTATACTCTCTATGGTCAAGTTAAGCCAATCAAAGGCTTTGACACAAATCTAGCGCTCCGAGAAAGTTAACGCTAAGAACTAATGGAAGGCACCTATCCGTAATTTGACGCGCACATAAAAATAGTTTTGTAAAACGCAACGCTAAGTTTAACCGACGGTTTATACTTTACAAACGGTTAAGTTACGAGGACTTTAACGTGACATTGTAAGATTGGGCCTAAATATTATTAAAAATGATTATTTACGTGACTAACCTATCTATGAATTACAGGACAAAGGTAAGAAAAAAAGAAAATTATATTATTTGAATGAATTAAGTCACTTCCAACTAAGTTGTTATATCCTGAAACTCTTATCTTATTTCCTTATTTGATGTCATCAATAAGTTACATTTTCAGTCTTCCTGGTCGCCTTTTCCCTTCCACTTTGACTTTTATGACGTCACTCAATAGGACATTATTTATTCTCATAATGTGATTCATGATGATGGAGGGATAACATTAGAGTGGACCATCAAGAAATAGAATGTAATGAGGTGGACTGAATAGAACTAGCTAAAGATAGAGATAGGTTGTAATGGGGTGGACTGGATAGAACTATCTCAAGATAGAGATAGGGTGTAATGAGGTGGACTGGATATAACAAGCTCGAGATAGAAATAGGGTGTAATGGGGTGGACTGGATAGATTATTATTATTATTATTATTATTATTATTATTATTATTGTGGTTTTGAGGCCCATCGACACATCGAGGTCATTAGGGCCTTGAAATATATTTAAAACATAATAAAATCCCGATAGGGGAGAGATATAATCATTCACCACCTGAGACACTCCATAGGAGTGCTCAAATGGGCTCAAAGTACAATTGAGTGAAACACCTGCTAAAAAAAACACAGGTGTATCACTCTAATAAAAAACAAAACAAACATATTAAAACAATATATTAGTTAAAAAGACAAAACTAACATGTTTAAATAATTAATTTATTAAAGTTTGTTAAAATGGATAAAACGACAAGACAAACACATTAAAGTATACTAAAATGTTAAAAAGGTCTCAATATGAGATAAAATCCAGATGAGCCACTTTATAAAAGTGACTCAAATGTCACTAAAAAGATTCGCCTGGCGTATAAAATGGAGTAAACAAATAACTCCTTCAGCGCTGTCGCGTAATAAAAAACGAAGGTCACCTTTAAAATCAAGGGCCAGGCGAATAGGGGCATATCTGCGACACTCCACCAAAATGTGGTGCACACTAAGGGGAGCATCGCAAAATTCACACACTGGAGGTGGATCCCTCTGAGTAAAAATCCGTGGGTTAGAAATGTATGCCCGAAGCGGAGGCTCGTCACGATGACCTCCTCTCTCCTAGACTTTCGTATAGAAGAGGGCCATCGCGACACACCGTCCCTGATGGACCGCAGCTTGTTCTGAGCAGGGGTCGAAACCCACTGCTCGTGCCAGGTGCGTAACACTCCACGCCGAACATAACCCTTAAGATCTAAAAACATGACACCCAGACTCGCCCCGGAGGCAAGCTCGCTGCCTCCTTTGCTGCCTGGTCCGCCAGTTCATTCCCTGGAAGACCAGCGTGACCAGGAATCCAGCAAAAGGCGAGCCGGGTGCTTAATGAATCAATTTTTAAAATTTGTTCGTGAATCATCTGCACGAGAGGACTCCACGAGTAGAGAGTGGACAATGCCAACAGAGCACTCATGGAATCCGTGCAGATGAGGACAGAACGGTGACTACTTCGGTATACAAAACACAAAGATTTAAAAATGGCATATAATTCAGCTGTAAAAACACTGGTTCCATTAGGTAAACCAAATTTAAAATTGTATCCTTCCACAACAAAAGCACATCCCACGGAGGCTCCAGATTTAAAGCCATCAGTGTAGATGCGCTCAAATCCGTGAAAGCGAGTGGAGAGGAGCTCATTAAAAGTCCTCTCATATACAAAGTTTGGGGTGGTAGCTTTAGGGAATTTGGCAAGAACAAAATGGCATTTCGGAGGGCGTATTTTCCAGGGAGAAACTCGACCTGGTGATGTGGGGATAGCCTTTGGCAGGACTATCCCACACGTGTCGAAAACAGATAGCATCCGGATCCCAACCGGCCTTTTACTACGCCATTTAGTTTCATACAAGACACGGTTAGGGGGATGAAATACAGGGCGGTAAGCAACATTATTTGGCATGCAATGCAATTTCGACACGTAAGATGCCAGGAGGTAAGACCGCCGGTATGAAAGAGGGGGCTCACCGGCGTCGGCACAGATGCTGACGACTGGACTGGTATGAAAAGCACCAGTAGCCAGTCGAATGCCAGCATGGTGGACGCTATCGAGCATCTTTAACGCCGAGGGTCTAGCGGAACCATATACAAAACTGCCGTAATCAAGTTTTGATCTCACCAAGGCTCTATAGAGACGCATCAAGGTTTCCCTATCAGCACCCCAAGAGCGACCACTCACAGCTTTAAGTAAATTCAAAGCTTTAATACACCTCGCTTTCAGGTCTTTGATGTGGGGGATCCAAGTTAGTTTAAAATCGAATAAATGTCCCAGGAACCTTACGGTCTCGGAGACAGGTAAAACAACGTTGTTCATTAAAATATTGGGGACTGGCTGTATTCCACGTAATCTATGGAAGTGGACGACAGTCGTCTTGGCCGCAGAGAAACTAAAGCCATTACGAGATGCCCACAACCATAGATTGTTTACAGCGAGTTGTATCTGTCGTTCAGCCCTGTGGAGACTTGATGAACTGCAATAAATTGCGTAGTCATCCACAAAAAGACATGAACGGACAGGTACGTGCACGTTGTCACGATGCTATTTATCGCGATAGCGAATAACGTAGTGCTTAAAATACTACCCTGAGGCACCCCATTTTCTTGAATAAAATCATCGGATAAAGTGTTGTTTAACCTTACCCGGAAGTGTCTATCAGACATAAAATTAGATATAAAAATAGGGAGGTTCCACCGGAACCCCCAATTAAACAGGGTTTTTAAAATGCCGTACCGCCAGGTGGTGTCGTAAGCCTTCTCCAAATCAAATAAGACAGCCAAGAGGTGCTGTTTATGGAGGAAAGCGTCACGAGCTGCTGTCTCAAGGCGAACAAGGTGATCCACCGTGGATCGGTTACGGCGAAAGCCACATTGCATATTGGATAGTAGATTGCGTGATTCTAGATACCATATAATCTTTTATTGATCATTTTCTCTAATATTTTGCATACACAACTAGTTAAGGCTATCGGTCTATAACTAGTTGGCTCTAATTTATCCTTGCCACTTTTATATATTGGGATAACGGTTGCTTGCTCCATAGTGTTGGGAATTGACGAGATTCCCAAACACAATTGTAGAGGTCTAAGAGGAACGCCCGTCCAGCAGGGGACAGTTGGCGCAACATTTCGTAATGGATACCATCCGGGCCAGAAGTTGTATTGCCCGCCTGGGACAGGGCATAGGTAAGTTCTTCTTTACTAAAGGGGGAGTTATAATCCTCCCCCCGACTTTGGCCAAAATCAATAGTAAGGCGCTCGATGCTGCGCTTATGCACCGCGAACTCGTTAGAGTAGCTCGCAGTGCTAGAAATAGCGGCGAACATCGAGCCCAATACATTAGCGACCTCCACAGGGGAGGAGACAAGCGAACCGTTAGACATGAGGGCAGGTATACTATTAATGGAATTTTTGTTACCACTTAATTTACGTTTATTGTCCCAAACCTTAGTTGTGGGAGTGGTAATTGTAAGGGTAGAAATAAACTGTCTCCAAGAATCTCTTCTGCTTTCTCGAATAACACGGCGAGCTCGAGCACGTAGAATCCGGAATGTTTCCAGATTCTCCAAAGTTGGACGTCGATGAAAGAGGCGAAGGGCCCTTCGACGATCAGAAACAGCCAAACGACACTTCTCGTTCCACCAGGGAACAGGACGGTGGCGCGGATTTGGCGAGGATTTAGGGATAGAAACACTCGCCGCCGCGATGACCGTCGAAGTAAAATGCCCAGCCTTAATATCGACGTCAGGATGTTGGGATTCACCAAATACAGCGATCTGCAGAATCGATCCCAGTCAGCACGTTTTAGCACCCATTGGGGTATCCGCGCTGTACTGGGAGGATCTTCAAGTGGTGAGAGCAGAATGGAATAATGATCACTGCCACATAGGTCCGAGTGGACCTCCCAAAGGAAGTGGCAGCGATCCCGGGTCTACAAAATGTTAGGTCGATGGCAGAGGATACACCATTAAAGGTAGAGAAGTGTGTCTGGGTCCCGGTGTTCATTAACACAGGTTTCCCGAGACAAGAATATCCTCTACCATCCTCCCACGTGCGTCAGTAATATTGGACCCCACATCAGGTTATGCGCATTAAAGTCCCCCAAGATGATATAGGGGGCGGGAAGTTGTATAAAGAGGGCCTCTAAGGTCCTCTTAGGAACACGCTCTCCCGTTGGGAGGTAGATGCAACATATTGTTACCACCAAAGGGAGGGAGACTCTGACAGCAATCACTTGCAGATCAGAAACGATATTAATATTTGTGTGATATATATTGCTTCGTGCGAATATAGCCACACTCCGCTAGCCCGATCAAAGAAAGGCTTGTCGGTACGATACACATCGTACCCACGAAGCATCGGGTTGTCATTTGGGCGGAAGTGGGTCTCCTGCAAACACAAGATGGAAGGATGCAGGGAAGAATTTGTTGTTTATTTCATCTACACGAGCATAGAAACCCCTACAATTCCATTGTAGTAGCGTCATACTAGTTAATTATATAAATTTTGTTATCCTCGCAATCCATGTCACTATCCTTTAATAATAAAAATTGGTTCAGGGCCTTTTTTAGGTCCTCTTGCCTTTCCCAGTCTCTCCTGGACCTCCCGCTTCAGGAGAGGCTTCGGTTTATTTTGGAGAGACTGGGTAGTTGGATCCTTGCGCGAAGGCTTTGTTAAGGCCTTCGACGCTTTTTTCATATAATTCTTTTCGGCGGTCTCTCGCTGGTCCTTCTTCAAGGCACCAGTGGGACTCGCCTTGGCGGCCTCACCTGTTTCACCACTCATCCCGGCCTCTGGAGGCCCAGAGGCGAGGGTGAGCGACTCAACAGTGGCCGCACGCAATTTATTTCCCCTTGGAGGGCTCGGGGTAGTTATATCCCGAGGAGGGATCGGGGGAGTTCCCCGAGGAGGGTCGGGGGAGTTCCCGAGGGGGGCTCGGGGGTTGTTCCAGAGGGGGCTCGGGGGTGTTCCCAGAGTTGGTCTCCTCGGGGGTACAGGTGGTGGTGGCGACTTTTGTGAGGGTGTCGCCACTTGTATTATTTTCTGCATCACCACAGATGATGCCGGCTGTTTTTGTTTGTCTCGAATAGAGATGAGTGGCACAGGTCTTGTAGGAGTCTTTGCAATATTAACTGCGCAGTGGCAGTTAGGGCAATTTATATTTTGGGTGACAATTTGGCTGTAGGAACTTTGAAATACCGGAGCTTGCAATGCAGTATACTCTTTGCGTGCCTGGGCATAAGGAATCTTCCTTTCTATTTGGATCTCCAGGACTCTTTTCTCTACCTTCCAATTCGGACAGGACCGAGACCAGGCAGAATGAGGACCCTTGCAATTAATGCAGAATTTAGGAGACTCGCATGGTTGTTCATGAGCCTCCTGTCCACAATCTGCACAGGTTGGCTTACCACAGCATCGCAGCTTCGTATGCCCAAACTCCTGGCACTGAAAACAGCGCCGAGGGTTGGGGACATACGGCCGGACCCTGAGCACGTGGAAGCCAGCTCGGACCTCCTTTGGTAAGAAAGGAGTGGCAAATGTAAGAATATAACTGTCGGTGTTCTCAATACATCGTTCCTTTTGATGGTGATCCTATATACTTCGGTGACATGTTGGGGGTAAAGCTCCTCACAGATGTCCTCAATGCTTACGCAGTCGAGGTCATAGAAAGTGACCACTCCCTTGCAAACATTGAGGAACCTGTGCGGTTCCACCTTCACCTTTAAATGATTCGCGGGGCTCAAAGTATGGTAGTTATTGCCATTATTTTCGCTGTCTGAAGGTCATTTTCGGTCTGGATCATTATTGTGCCATCGCGCAGTTTTCTAATTGAAACCCAGACTCGGCAGCTCCACTAATCACTCTTTCGAGGACAAATGGGCTGACACGCCTGATGTTCTCATTTTCTTCTATTCGAGATATTACCAGGAAGCGGGGCTGGGGCCTCACCACTTCCTGGATTTTTTCAATTAAAGGGCTGGACGGCCTTACCCGTTTCCGCCTCTTATCTATATTACGACCCTGCGAGGGGCCGGGCAGACAGTTGCCAGCAGTGTTTGGCAGTACGTTGCCAGCGGCTGACAATGTTGTCGGCCATGCCATAATTGGGGACAACCTACACAATACTCGGATCGTAGACCCAGGGTGATCCAAGTTGGTTCTACCACATATGGCCCTGTTAACTGTCCCGACGAGAGGCTCTATACGACGCTAGACATGACAACCTTCGCATAGAGCATCGCCGAGAGAGAGGTCGTCGCAGCAAGTGGGTGTAGGATAGTGCCAATTTTTACGTCCGGGCCCTCATGAACGCAACCGATCTTTTCTCAAAGTAGGGTACCGGTTATTGTCATCCCTAAGGCCCTTCTACTAAAGATATTGCAACCGGCGCACTTTCATTTAGGAGCTCAAGGCAGTGGTATCCAATAATAAACAAAGAAGAGCCGGGTTAGTTGCCAAGGTCGTCAACGGAAAGGCCAAAGGCCTCTGTGCAGGATGAACGGTGGGGGAAAGGAAGAAAAAGGTAAGGGTAGATAAAGCGAAGGGGGAAGGGGGAAAAAAAGGGAGAAAGTGAAGGAAGAAGAAAATGACGTGAAAGGAAATATATAGGATAGGTTTGTCCCACACGAGGTACGTCCTGCACAGAAGCCTCCCCTTTTAGTCGCTTCTTACGACAAGCAGGGGTTACTGCGGGACTATTCTAAACCCCGTCCCAGCAGGGGGGGACTGGATAGAACTAGCTCAAGATAGAGATAGGGTGTAATGAGGTGGACTGGATATAACTAGCTTGAGATACAGATAGGTGGCGTATTTTTGTAGTTGTGGGCAATGAGATTTTGATTTCCTAATGTCATAGAGTAATTAACATATCACTGGTGAATTATATAAAAATAGACTTACTACTTACTTCTCAGGAGAGACACAAGAGCAAGGTGAATGCGGTTGGAATGAGATACCTAAGAAATGTATGTAGAAAAGTTATCCTCTATTTTAAAATTTCGTCACCTGCGTTGTCATATAATTTCATATGATCCTGCTATATGACATAAAACTCCGAGATTCCAGCATTAGAATATTGTGAAATATTTTGTATTTTACATTATTATGAACACACATTTCTGCCATTTAAAACAATAGACTTACAAAATACTTTATTTCATTATATATCTGTTGTGTTTGTGTGAGTAAAATGTTTAATGTGTTTAAGATTTATAGAAATGATATAACTAGCAAATACAACAATAAGTTCACTCTTTCCTAACCCAAGCATTTTAAATAAACTCAAAGCAAACTGTTAATTTTATCACAACAATTTGATGTGTTTATTTTCAATTGGCTCGAAAACTACTTCATGGTCACGAAACAAACTTGGCCCTCAATCAATTTACAATAATAACTCTAATTGAATTTAATATTTGGGGGGGGGGTGAATGTGCCCCCCGGAATGTGTGTCCCAGGGCAATTGCCCCCGTGGATCCCCTTCCCCTAGATGCAACCCTGGCTTCAGATAAAATATATTGTCTTCCATCTTTACTGGGGGAAATGTTATGAGTAGTCTAGGAGTGAAGAGTCTATTTTCTTATTACACCCATGTTTATAATCCTTGAGATGTTATGTACTCTTTTATACAAACAAAGAATAATGTTTTATCAAAGTCTGTTATTACCTCTGAGCCTGCATCTAGATCATCTCCAATATTGTGACGTCACAACTGCCAGACAGTTCTGTATTTAACTGCACAGTGAACATGCAACTTACCCCCTTTACTATCCCACAAAAAATAATATAGACAGAGGTGAGCACAAGAGAGTTATAATTTTATTATCAAATGCATCCTACCTTATAGAGCTAAAAGGGTAGGGGTGCAAGTTTACATAACACAAATAACAATGAAAGCAACAATTTATTATGTGAACACATTAGATAATACATAACTTAATTTGGAATGTTCATAGGATTTTGGTTGTCCATTATTTGCGTATCACAAGGAATCGTAGGCGTTCTCTTCAACAGATTACAAAGGAATAATGCAGCTGGCAAGCAGCCAATTAGTGCATCTGGGGGTACCCTAGAAACCAAACTATATTAGATATTGG
>JBCFYV010001279.1:0-57462 GCA_039000515.1 Timema cristinae | reverse complement strand
ATATAAAATTACATATATGTATTAAATTTTAGCATGTTAAATACCATGTAAAAGAAAAAAATATAAATTCTTGTGGGTTTTTATACAAAATTCCTTATTTGATAACTAAAATCTAGGCCTTGGGCACAAATTATTCTGGTGAGTTTGTGTATGAGAAGCTTTGTCAAGGTGTTTTTTGGTTACCACAATTTTATTTAAATAAAATGAATGTGATCCCATCGAGATCCCAAATGAATTTAGGATGCATACCTTTAAAGAAATTTGTGAACAAGTGTATTTGCTTCAATATTTTAAGTTTATTATTTTTTCGAATAATTGAAATTAAAATTGTATCTTGTTGACCCTGAACTTTTAAAAACATTTATGCGGTATGTATATATATTTTTAAGCCAAAGGGAAAAGCCTTAAAAATTGGTTTCCATGCCATCCCCAAATTATTTCCAAATGGAGAAGGTGATTAAACATGATGGTTCGATAAACCTTAAAATTGCAATTTTTCTTTAAACTAGGAAGATTTTTATCACAGAAACTAATTAAGGTTGATTCGTCCAAACAAGCTCTCCTAGAATGAATAGGCTATAACATTTTGACATGGAATTTTTAACATGGTTGAAGGGGGCTGTTGTGTTGTGAAGAGGGGGATGGGAGTTGGAGTGGGAAAGTAAGCTGGATTGCCAGCTCTTTGTTCACAACAATGTTGTCATAACACTACCTCTTTTTTTCGCTAATTTAGAACATGAATGGTCACTGCATGCCTCACCCGGGAGTTGTGGTCTTGAGTTTGAATCCCGGCTACTAAGATTAAAAGAATATTAATAATTTAAAATAATTAACTTAATACACATGTTGAAAAGTATTTATTGTACTGAATACTATTAGGCCTATATTTACAAAATGTGTGCATAGAAAAAAATGTATTTTTACTAGGCAATTTAATTAAATAATTTGAGTGGTGAAAGTTTTAAGGTTATTTTATTATTCTTTTAGCACCGAGTCCTACTAACCGTTCGGGGTATACTCACATGTACTAATTACGCTAAGTAGTTAGGGATTAAGAAAGCTGAATTTAGAGGAAATGCAGTCGCATTTGCGTAAAGAGAGTGTGTGGGAAACAATTTATAATAAACTACCCTCTGTATACCCAACGGAGATCAAACCCCGAACTCGATGTCTTTAACGCTCTAGTCTACGACGAGAATGACGCATTAGATGTCATAATAGCACCGGAGCAGGTTTTAGAGTTATTTAAAAGTAATTCTTTTCGTTGTTATTATTATAATAGTTAACAGAGCTCATGATGGGCACCTTACAAACCGACTGAAAAGCTGTAAAAATGTAGGTCAAAGACCTACAAGATTAGGACCAACTGGTCGACAAGCTTACGCATAAGAAGGTAAAGTCCATAAATGTCCATAGGATGTCTCAACCTAAAATTGTGTTGTTCCAACGATACCGAACACCACATTCAAGTTTTAAACCAATCCAATTATGATCTGAGGTGACAATATCATCAGTAATCTGCCATGCTGTAATGCTCTCAGTCAATTCTTTGGTAGTTACGGTGATATCATATTTGACTTATGACCTAAAGTATTTTTGTAGGTTATCAAATGGACATCTTTATTAGCACCAATAGTTCATTTGAAAAGATGAAACCATTAACTAAATCGACCCTTTGATCTGTGTTAACACTATGTCATAACACAGATTTGGCATTAATTTCTGCACATATGAGCGTTTTCATCTGGCCCATCTATAGATATGACATCTTTAATCAATTTATGTGAGGATGATTTGACTCAAACTTAAAAATAGCTGCAAATAGCTACAATATTAAGCGGTTCTTGAACTTTACACAACGCACGATGCTGTACTATACCCTATTCACACGAGTTTTTGTTGTTAATGGGATCTAGCTGAATCTACGTAGTGTATTCGTGGTCTATTACACAAAGCTCTAAATTACAAAGGAAATACTTTTAGTCCAAGAGATAATACGGGTTTTATTCACCCTTGATTGCCGAAAACGGGATTGTGATTTTTGGAGAATCTACCACTTGTGTATCAAAATATGAGTCTCTTAGTAAATATCAGTAGTGGGGTTAAGGAATATGACGTCAGCAATATGGCCACCATGTCATATTTACATCGAGGCATTACATCGGCTCCAACTTCTTATTAATTAATAGCAGCTTTTTAATTGAAGATAATTTAATGACGACAAAAGTTTGCTGTGTCAAAGTTCAATGTAACATGTAAGTTTTTGCTGCTTTTTCTAAGACCATCTTCAAAAATGGGTATTCTCACCCTTACATGCATGCCTGTAGATCAACCAAAATAACAAGCACAATACACACACATATTATTTTGAATAGGCTGTATCATCTTGTTGTGTTACTGACATGCAAAAAGATTGTCCATACAGGGAACACACACATTGCTCGGCGATAGTGAATAAGTCATTTTCAAGATCCACTTTATCTCCTAAACCGGCTAAAAAGTCTCATATTATGCAATATTAGACATTATCCCGATAGGTTTAACCTTTCCTTGTCTTGGGAAAGCCGTTGTAAATTCTGATCCAGTAAATCGGTGGAGGCCAGGTAAAGCAGTAGCCATACCATCATTAAGTTCTTCTGCAAAATTTGTAATGTATATAAACCGTGTTTACTTCTTGAAGATGAATCTTTGGTTCGGGAATATGTCTGCAGATTATGACATTGTTTAGTGAACTATATTGAAAGCATGTGTCTTCAGTACCAATATATAATAAACTTTCACCCAAAGGACATATGTATTTATACTTTTCTCATTCATTGTAAATGAAAGCAAAGAGGGAGACTTACTTAAATGAACTTTTCCTCAAGAACGGTTGAGGTTTCTTTTGGATTTCTATGTTCTGGTATCATCACGCTTATGTCACCCAAGAATGATATTCCTTGGTGATGGTAATGTTCAAGATCCTTTATGCTTGGAGTCTTAACCACAACGCAACATGCTTAATATTATTATATATATATATATATATAATATATATATATATATTAAGTCATAGCATGTTAAATACCATGTAAAAGAAAAAAAAATTCTTGTGAGTTTTTAATACAAAATTCTTTATTTGTAAATAAAATCTAGGCCATTGAGCATCGGCTCATTTTGGTGAGTTTGTGATGAAAAATTTTGTCAATGTGTTTTTTGATGACCCCAATTTTATTAAAAATAAATTGTGATGTAATTCCATAGTGAAATTAAACATGCAAACCATTAATAAATTAGTGAACAAGTGCATTTGTATCAATATTTTGAGATATTATTTTTTCGAGAAATTAAAATTAAAATTGTATCATGGTAACCCTGAACTTTAAAAACAAACCATTATGTGATCATGTGATATGTAATTTTAAAGCCAAAACGAAACGCTTCAATTGGTTTCTATTTCATACCTTAATTATTTCCAAATGCAGAAGATTAATTAAACACGATAGTTGGCAAAGTTTAAATATTCCATTTTTCTTTTAATAAAGAAAATTTTCAACCCAAACGTTAATTAAGAGAAAATTATTAAATTATCTATGATTGGATGAATAACAGCTGAGGAAAATTTCATTTGAATATTTAAGTCTACCGGTATTTTCTTGTATCAATTGTCATGGAATGGCCCTTTAGTTTAAAAAATACAAAACAATAACTATAAATATAAAACAATAACTATACTAAAGGTAAAGAAACCAATAATTTAAATTTTAAAGTTCAATGATAACATTTATTTTCAAGTCAAAGAATCCCAAAAGGAAGATACGTAAGCAAAAGATTAAGAGTCTAAATAATTGGCTGAAAGTGTTGCTGAAAATGAATTAAAAAAATACATTAACAAAGATTAGTTTACGACCAAAAACAATTTACTTTATTCCTGGAGTTTGAAGTCTAGTGGGACTTTAAAAGTCTAAAACCCCATATTTTATACCAAATCTCTTCGAAAGATGAATTTGGATCAAACTAATAAAACTTTTTAAAATACTGAGTATTTATGTCTTCATTACCAAATCATAGCCAAGCGGGCTATCCACTCACTCTGCACTGCCACCTGAATTATCTAATGTCAACACACAGGAGAGTGATAGTCTGTTATTCTTGTGTACAACGACCAATGAATATTTTAGGCCCGTAGGCCTGCGGGCCCTCCTCCATTCCCCTAGCGCATCAAGCCTACTGCTTTTAGCTGCTAGTCCTGCTTGTCTTCATCTTGAATATGGGACTTCTAATATTTACTCATAATTTAAAGGTCAAATTCTCTCATCCCCTAAAACAATGTACCTTTCATCCATAACCATTATTAGGTCTTACTTCATTCTTTCATTTAAACTATTCTCTTTTATGATGTTATGATTTAAAATCTCCATCTTTTCTTCACCATACTTAAATAATTTAAATTTCATCCACCCTATCAGAATTTCACCATTCAAAGGCAATCTCTTTCTCACTTTATCTTTCATTCAGTAGTCAAATTCATTTATTCTTCTGTTCCTCCATCTGCTGTATCACACCATTTCAAAGATCTTTTTCTTTATCTCTTCTTTTCCTAATCCTTGTAGATGTCTTCAAAAACGCTTTGAAAATATCAAGTGAGTTCACCATACTTTTCCTTCTCTACACCAGACCACGATCACGTATTTACTTCAATAACACGATCGTAGCACTTTGTTATTCTCACTTTCATACATGATGAGGCAAACGTTCTGCAACAACATTGTCCACAGTTTTGTTCCTAACACAGATTAAACCCAGATAATTTTCCAGAAAATTTCCATGGCCACTTCTAAAGTGGGTAGCGTAATGATTGCTAATCATTTCATACTTTTATAGTCTCGTTTAAAAAGATGAGAAATACTCAACAGATTATTTTCCTTTGAGGTTACTCAGGCTCTCATATTATCATTGTTTTAAAACTTCTCATTAGCACCTATAAATTAATCAGATCTTCTTAAAATTCCCTTCTAAATGCAAATGTCAACCGGGATGACACCTCCCAGTACCACAACAGCATCATGTAATACTGTCCTGTATGCTTATGTCACGATAATAGGTGCCTTCCTCTGCACACTTATGCATTAATTATGGCATTGTTCTAGGAAATGTAGAATAAATGTATGAGCAATTTTGTAGGGGAAGAGATTGCAATGATTTTCGAAAAAACGAACCTCAATACACTCAACGGGATTAAAAACTTTCAATTTCTCATCACCAGCAAAGAAGACTTATGTTCTTGAAAATATGTTCACTGGAGCGGGTAATATCAATAATAATGTCAATGCTGATTTTACTAACAATATTGTATTCGCAAAAGTATAATTTTGAGATAAAAATGTTTTTATAATAGTTTTGTTTACAAAACACTTTATTTTTAACATATACATCTTTAATTGAATAAATTGAATAATGAGACAATACATGGGAAACAAACTCAACCCGAGGTGGTATTTCGAATATATTTGACAATAAAAGAGATCAGGCCCATTTGAATAGTTATGATCGCTCTCTCCCAAACTTTTCCTTTCATATATAGGTATTTAATTATTGCATGGTGTTGACTTCTTCTATATTTAATATTTACTTTCTCATGGAAAGAGAAAATATTGTAAGAGTTTAAAAATTCGACATTGCCATTATGTTGAATATTTCATTTTATATACCTCTGAACCCAAAAATGTTTTCTGTATAATTCTGTCTGTACCTCGCTGTGTCTGTATTTATTTGGTGCCACAACCAAAACGGTTTGACGAATTTTGATCAAACTCATATCTAGGCGTTAAAGGGTATTACCTTCAACCATCTTTTATATTTTAATTCTAGCCTTTAAAGTTAGGGTTGTTTATTAAATACTGTTTTTAAGATTTGGAAATTTTTTTTCTCAAACAAATTGCTTTGAAATTAATGTCTGCAGAGTATTTGACATGACAAATAAATCTGTATTCCTATTTTTAAGGAGAAAATTTGTTAAGGATAGTTTACTAACGACATATTTAAAAAAGTGAATCTTCCTCCAAATTTGCTATGATTTTGTTTAAAATGTATATGCATATCAGAGGAGTGTTTTACATGATGAACAACATGTGTTCTTGTTTTTCAAAGCAAAATGGGGTTCACGCTAGTGCATATGACTGTTATTGCTTTAATTCAAATTATCTTAAAATGGCTTTATCTTTTATTTAATTGGATATCTAGGCAGTGTTGTACATAATAAATAGTAAGCCATAGAAAGGGGAGAAGGGAAGGGGTCCGAAAACTCCCTGTTATTTGATGTACCCCCATAGTATAATACTTATAAAATTAATGTGTAAGCCTTTCTAGGCTAAATGTCAACTAAACTTTTGTAACTGACCTCCTCAGGAAATTTAGATTTCCACACTCTAACTTATGCAGTATGTATTCCAAATAGTTCCTTATTTATTTGGACTAGTTCTTTCCTTAATAGTATTATTTCATATTTGTTCCTAAAATATATTTATTTATTTTGACTCAATCCTTATTTATTCTGACTCGTTTCTTATCGATTCCGAATCGATCACCCTCATTTGTTTTGACTCTTCTCTTACTTATTCCAAATCATTCCTTCTTGTTTTTTGTTCTGACTGTTTGAATATTTATTCTGACTATCTCCCTATTCATAACGATTCGTTCTTTTTGATATTTTGACTTATTCCTAATTATTTACTCAAACTATTTTCTGATTGTTTATTCACATTTGTACCTTGTTTTCAAAATTCCTATTCATTGTATATGTAGATAAAGTCTGTTCAGCATAGGAATTGTTTTCTGAAAGGCCTTTTCCCTGGCAGAAATCTATTATATAGTAGAATATGGGTATAAAAAATACATTTAAGAGAGTAATTCCTAAAGTGAATGGGATATATTGACTCATACAATATTAATTATTATTACTTGATACTTTTCTATTCTTACTCATTTTATATTTATTCTGATTCAATACGTAATCCATTCTGATCAAATTATTACTTTTACGACTTGTTCCTTATTTAATCTGACTTTTACACTTTTATTTCCCTCTTTTTATTCTTTATTTATTCAGACTTGCTCCTTATTTATTCTTACCCGTTTTTGATTTAATGAAACTCGTTCCTCCTAATTAAGTCTGACTCTTTTCATCTTAATTCCTACTTGATCCATATCTATTGTGACACGTTCCTTAATGATTTAAAAGCGATACTTCTTATTTACTCTCACAAATTTATTATTAATTTTGAATTGTTGATTATTCATTCAGACTTTTTTTTAGTTAAAGAACATCATATAATTATTTTTATACCTATTCGTTCTTTATCTATAACGAGTTACTCTATATTTATACCAACTTGATGATATAGTGAGCCAATTTGAAAATACAGCATGTGGATCATTCTTAAGTGTTAACAGAAACATTTTTGGAAAACTTTATAGCATAGAACTACAATGACAATGTGGATTAACTCTTGCAGTAAGTCAAAGATATGGGGTGTAATTGTTGCTTAAAATTCATTTTATGGACTATCATTTAAATTTCTTCCGCAAGAACCTCAGCGTGGAACATTTCCACCAAGACATTTTGATCATGGGAAAGAGGAGTTCTGTATGATCGCAAACTATTGCTGGCACTTAAGAGGGATGTTTCAGAAGCTAATTATAATAGAAAATAATCAACTGTCACTTTTTAGTTTATATTAATAATGTTTTAAATGTACCGGTATGTGATTAAGTACATTTTTTCAGAATTAGACTATTATATCACTAAAAATCCATGCATGGTAAAAAAAAAACTAGTTACATATTTGAATTTAGCATAAATATACAATCATAGTCAGACATTTCTTTTTGCCAAAAATATGTTTAACTTTGTAAACAAGTGTTATTGTGTAAGTAAGTGTAGGGAAGTACCGCATAAACCAATAGTAATTTATGCAACGGAAACTTGGCCTTTGGATAAAAGAGAAAGGAAGGTGAAGGCCATGGGAATGAAGTTTTTGAGGAGCACCAGAAGAGATAGGATCAGGAATGAAGAAGTAAGATCTAGAGTTGATGTACATGAGATAGTAGAGGAATCTAGGATGAGATGGTATGGACATGTAATTAGGATGGTAAGGGAGAGGATTCCAAGAAGATTATTGAATGTGAAGTATGTAGGGAAGAGACGACAACGAGGACCAAGAACAAGATGGAAGGAACAGACAGCAACAAGTGTGCAAGTGAGAGGAGCAGAGTAGAAGAGAGTACAGGAGGGAGATGGGCATTTTACTAAACAGAACCGGCCACAGGCCGGAAACAGTTTCTTATGATGATGATAATATTGTTTCTAACTCTTTTATTATTTTCTGTGCTGTTATTTATCTATTCTCAAACATTCTTCTTAAAATATCCCAACTCATTCCTAATTTATCAAGACTAGTTTTTTATTCACTATATTATATATATATATATATATTATATAGACTCATCCCTTATTTATTCCAAATCATTCCCTTTTAAATATTCTGACTCATATATTTTTAAATTCGACTTATTCCGTATTTATTCTGACCGCTTCCTCTTTAATGTTCGTTCTTATTTTTTTGACTTATTACTTATTCATTTGGAATTTTAACTTATTTATTCTGATGAGCCTTATTAGTTGTAATTTTATACTTTTTAATTTTTATTACAATCTTTTAATAATAAGACAATCTTATTTATTCGGAATATTTTCTAAATCATTCTACTCAATATTTATTTTGACTCAATCTTCGCTATTTATCGCGCCTTGTTAAGATTTATGTATGTCAAATTTCTCCCTACTATTTATTCCTACTTATTTTTATTCGCCCTGTAATGAATCGATGAGTTCATTATTAATTCCAACTAATTCAAACTATATTTTATTTTTCTGACTTAATAATCGAAAATTATTCGGAATAATTTCTTAATAATCCCGACACTATAATTTATTATTCCAACTAAATACTCCATATTTATTCGGTCTTGTCTTTCTTTATTAATTCCAATTCGTCTCTTATCTATTCTTACCCATTACTATTTGTTTTAAGAGCCGTTTTTAAGATATTCCAAAAATTTCCTCGTGTATACATGAGTTGATCCGTATTCATTCTAATTCTTTATTCCAACACGTTCCTTATTTATTTTATTTAAATGACTGCCTGAGTGTCCATATTTACGATAATGCCACAGTATGTACGTAGCTAAGCGGAGAAGGTGTATACGACCTGTCCTTACTTGAATTTTCTTCTTGGCGTTGTTTCTTAATGATAGATGGATGAAGTCCTTTAATAAATAGCCTGTTTGGAAGGTGTTTGAATAAATAAGGGAAGCGTCTGCATATATGAATTAAGGTCCACAAATTTGGTGGCGATCTAAACTCAATTAACCTCATCAGGCTCCTATCCATTGGTGAAGCCTGATAGCGCCTTCTCGCCTTTGCATAGGAGCGTGATGAGTGGGGTCTATTGTCAGAAAAAATGAATGAATCCTCAAAAACCCCAGAAGAACGACTTACCAATGTATCTCTACAGTCCTCTTGAGATGGATTTCTAGAAGATGAGGCTGGTTCCCTGGAAGTGGATGATTCCCTGAAGGGGGCTGGTTCCATGGAGGTGGCTGACTGACTGGAGGTGGCTGACTCCGTTGAGGTGGCTGAATCACTGGAGGTGGCTGACTCACTGGAGGTGGTTGACTCACTGGAGGTGGATGATTCCCTGGAGGTGGCTGACTTTCTGGAGGTGGCTGGTTCCATGGAGGTGGCTGACTGACTGGAGGTGGCTGACTCCCTGGAGGTGGCTGAATCACTGGAGGTGGCTGACTCACTGGAGGTGGCTGACTCACTGGAGGTGTCTGACTTTCTGGAGGCGGCTGACTGACTGGATGTGGCTGACTCCCTGGAGGTGGATGACTTTCTGGAGGTGGCTGACTGACTGGAGTTGGCTGACTGACTGGAGGTGGTGACTCTCTGGAGGTGGTGACTTTCTGGAGGTTGGCTGACTTTCTGGAGTTGCTGACTTTCTGGAGTTGGCTGACTTCTGAGGTGGCTGACTCCTTGAAGGTGGCGACTCCCTATTGGATTTACTTACCAATTGTTCTATCTTGTAATACTCACAGCCTTCATTAAAAGATAACGAGTCTTATCATCGAATACAGATGTTTTCTGCATGTGGGCAATAGCTTCTTGAGTCAACATCATGGACTTGGAATGCTCCGTACTGAAGGAAGAACCTTGTTGACCTGACACGGAAAGTGGACTGGACCGACTGGACGATCTTACAATGTTACCATGAAGGGGAGTTGTTCCTGATGATGACGCTACCAGTTCAAGAGAAGAAGGGTCTTGTTGGCTTGATCCGGAAGGTGGCTGACTTAACGATGTTCTCTCAGATGGGTCTTCTTGTCTTGATAGGGAAGGTGACTGACTTTCTGACCTATACTTACCATTCCGTTTAAGTTTTCTCTTGTTCTTTTGTACACTGGTGGCGGCCGTCAATTCCCCTGGAAAAAAATGTTCATCCCGAACAGGTTGAGTGGACGATGGCAGCCCATCGTCCGGGCACCCAGCGGTGTTAGGGGTGCCCCTTGACGCTCATCATCAACTGCAACAAACCGTCACCAGAACAATATTATATTGAGTAAAAAAAAGCTATTTAAGCGATGATAAAGTATAAAGCTTTCATTTACAACTAATGGTTTTATTAAAAAATGGCTAAAAGTTGGCTAGCAAAACGTTTAATGATTTTGCTTATATTTAGAATAATATGAACAGAACTATTTGATTGGTAGTTTTTGGAGAACTTTTTTGTAAAAAAATTGCTACTAAGTACTTCTATACTTAGCTCAATTGAAAAGATTTGAATAACCAATTCATTCAAAATTGCCTAACTATAATGAATTTCGTATTAAGGAGAGTAAACGATATTCAAATTTTTATTATTCTGATTACACACAAATGCTAAACGTGTTTTAAATAAACCACCAATAAATATTACGGTTATTGGAACTTGAGTGAGTTTATATACTCACATGATCATAAGAAATAATTAAACCCCAACAAGATTTATTATTCACTTCTGAAAGTATGACATTTGAAAACAGTAAACTTAGGTTTACAAAAGTTATGAATTCCAAACATAAACCACTTGTGTTTTACAAGAAAAGATTCTTTGCTGCAGAAATAATGGTCTAATATAATAAATGATCAAATAGTTCATATCTCAAAACAAACAAAAGTTTCCATCTAAATAGGAAAACAAAGTATTAATCAACTGACCCTCAGCTTTACTGCACATCTTATCTACCAGACAAAACAACTTAGCTAACAGTATTCGTACCCTATCAACCAGTATATTCATCAAACCGTATTAAATTCCCATCAACCTTTCTCTATATTAACCCGTATTCACATCCTATCAACTAGTCTCCACATCAACCAGTATCAACATCCTATCAACCAGTGTCCACGCCTATCATCCATTCTCCTTATTCTATCAAGGCTGGTAGCTTTTAATTTTGTCCCAGAATAAAATGGTATTATAAATGATTATTTTAGACAAGATCTGCACGAGAAAAATGCAAACCCCTTCTGATCCATGCAATTTACGGCTGCCATATTGGAAAAATGGTGAATACAGTGTCTTGTAGGAATAAAAAATTAAATCAATAATGGTTTGATGAAGTCCTATTTCTTTTGCTTATATTTGGCACAGCAACATCTTTCTTTGCGATGACGATAAAGAAAAGGCATCAATTATTTCTTCATTAAGAATTGACTCTAACAAGTCTTTCTCTGAAGCTAGAACCATAAGGTTCGAAAGCCATGCATCTCCCATCGCAGACCTGAGCCTGATTTTTTTATTATTCTAACTCGGCTCATAGCTCTTTCATTTGAACAACTGGTTATGGCCAAAGATAGCAATGTTGTATTGACAACTTTCAATCTATTGAAGCCTGAAAAACTAATCAAGCACCCATAAGGTTTAAAAAAACTTTTGTCACACGGAAACTTTTAATCTGTTAAGGTTCATTTTATGTTTCACTTTCAGACACATCATCAACGTCCACGCTTGTTTTCCTTTCAACATGATCCTTTATCTGAGCTGTGTCTTTAGATTTCTCACTTTTACGAGGAAAAAATCATCAATTGATGTGCTTGAGTTAATGGCAAAATACATTTCATTGGATCTGTTTAACTCTTCACTTACAATAGTGTGGTTCCAATCGTAAAACTCACAAAGGCTTTCTATGTTTACAGGGGAAACATTATTTGCGTTGTTTCTAAAACTCTTGTATATGTGATATAAACCATTTCTTTTACCATGTCTATGCTATGATTAGAAAGTCTATCTTTTTCAACTTAAATACAATTTAATTTTTTTTTATTTATCTAATAATAGGTTCATCTATACCCAATTAATCAATAAGCATTTTTCTTCTTCTAACTTTTTTTGTAGCTAAACCATGGACGTAATGATTTTTAAGAACTTTTTAGCCTCTCACATCACAATAGACCATTCCTCAACCGTTTCGCAAGCTACTGATCTGAGTTTGACATTTATTTATTTTACCTTGTACACCACCATAGTCCAACACCTTACCCTGTAAGCTTACTGTGACGGTATCATTAGTTTAAGAACAGTGCCTCTTCTAACGCTTAATCCCTTAATAATAAAGAATGGACATTTAATACTTAAGTAGGCCTGATAAAAACTGATTTATAATACAATTACAAAATATATTATATATATATATATATATATTACCCACATACATAATTGAATATTAATGAACTTATTAAAATAAAATAAATGAGGAAATTAGAACTAAATATAGTAGGCGAGGGAAAACAAACAAAAAAAACATTAAGGCACACACACACATTCATATGTCATTATACTCAGGTTACATATATTCAAACTTGATCGGTATAGCAAATAATTTAAAAATAAAACAATGCTCTTAATAGCTAAGAACAATATACAGGTGAGCACAAATGATCTTTACACTTTCGAAAAGTTATAAGAAAGGAAAGGTGCACCCGATTAACTGGAAACATTTTCAGTCGATACAGAAACCCTGGAAGCTTTTTCGCAGTTTAAAGTGACTCAATATGTGTCCTCCATTACTACGGCAGAAAACGCTTCGCACACTTTGTTTAGTGTGTCGGCGGTGACGGACTCAACGATGGCTGTGATTCTCTGCCTCAGCTCCAGCAAAGATCTTGGCAGAGGTGTGACAAACATTTTGTCTTTCACATAACCCAACATCAAGAAATCGTATGGGGTTCAGTCCGGTGATTGAGCTGGCTATCTGCCCCACGACACATCGTCGGTACGGTCACGACCAAGCCAGCTCCCAGATAATATGTTTGTTCAGGTACAGCCAAGCGTAAGTGAGGCGGTGCCCCATCTTGATGGAAGATGAATTCGTTTTAATCTTCTTCAAATAGAGGCAGAGGCCAAAAGGTAGGCATGTCGAGGTAGGAATTACCTGTGACTGGTTTTTCTATTAAAAATAAGGGTGCGTAGACCTTCACCCTCAATATAGAAGAGAACACATTCACTTTGGTAATCTCTCACTGTTAGTTGTGTACATGTTTATTAAACTTGATGGTAATGTAAATACAGATACATTGTCTGTTAGTAATAACTGATGGTAATGTAAATACAGACAACATTGTCTTTTTGTAACAACTGTGGTAATGTAAATACAGATAACATTGTATGTTAGTAAAATCATGGTAATGTAAATACAGACACATTGTGGAGTAGTAAAACTTATGGTAATGTAAATAAGACAACATTGCTGTGTATTAAGTCTGATGGCAATGTAATAACAGATAACATTGTATGTGTACTAACAACTTAATGGTAATGTAAATACAGATAACATTGTATGTGTAGTAATAACTTCATGGTAATGTAAATACAGACAATATTGTTTGTGTGTAGTAACAACTTTTGGTATGTAAATACAGACAACATTGTGTGAGTAGTAACAACTGATGGTAATGTAAATACAGACAACATTGTCTGTGTAGTAACTTCTGATGGTAATGTAAATAAAGATAACATTGTCTGTTTAGTAACAACTGGTGGTAATGTAAATACAGATAACATTGTCTGTATAGTAACAACTGATGGTAATGTAAATACAGACAACATTTTCTGTGTAGTAACAACTGATGGTAATGTAAATACAGATAACATTGTATGTGTAGTAACAACTCATGGTAATGTAAATACAGACAACATTGTGGGAGTAGTAACAACTTATGGTAATGTAAATAAAGACAACATTGTCTGTGTATTAACGTCTTGATGGCAATGTAAATACAGATAACATTGTCTGGGTAGTAACTACTTGATGGTAGCGTAAATAAAGACAACATTGTCTGTCTAGTAACAACTGATGGTAATGGTAATGTTATTATTATTATTAGCACCGCGTCTTACTACCGTTCGGGTTATACGCACTTACGCTAATGTGTAATGGTAGGGTGATTGTAGATGAAATGAAGGACCTACAGTTTAACGTGGAATCTGAACCACGGTGGAGACCTGGCATTCCTCACATTCACAAGATTTCTTGTCAGATGTGAAGGAAGGGTTTGGTAATCAGATAAATCTTTGCCGGGACCGAGGATTGAACCCCGGCCACCAGCATAGAAGTCTGACACCTTACCCCTAGACCACCAGGTCACCAATGGTAATGTTAATACAAACAACATTGTCTGTGTAGTA
The DNA here is from genome assembly GCA_039000515.1 of Timema cristinae. Taxonomy (NCBI): domain Eukaryota; kingdom Metazoa; phylum Arthropoda; class Insecta; order Phasmatodea; family Timematidae; genus Timema; species Timema cristinae. The sequence goes on along the minus strand of JBCFYV010001279.1, from coordinate 42,697 downwards.
ACAACTGATGGTAATGTAAATACAGACACATATACATCAACTGATATTAATGTAAATACAGACAATATTGTCTGTGTAGTAACAACTGATGTAATGTAAATACAGACAACATTGTCTGGAAATAACAACTGATGGTAATGTTAATACAGACAACATTGTGTGAGTAGTAGCAACTTATGGTAATGTAAATACAAACAACATTGTGTGTATAGTAACAACTTGATGGTAATGTAAATACAAACAACATTGTGTGGGAAATAACAACTGATGGTAATGTAAATACAGACAATAATGTGTGTGTTTCGTAACAACTGATGGTAATGTAAATAGAGACAACATTGTGTGAGTAGTAACAACATATGGTAATATAATATAGACAACACTGTTTGTGTGTAGTAACAACTAATGGAAACGTAAATACAAACAACATTGTTTGATTAGTAATAACGTCATTGTATTGTAAACACAGACAACATTGTTTGTGTTATTTTATCCTATCGATGTAACTATAATATTATACACTTTCTTGAATAGCATTTTGTACATTCATATTTGTCGTATATGTACTTAGCTTTAGACATGTCTTAAAGCACAGTCTGTCTTAAAAAAACAAATTACTTAATTATTTACGAGTACTGCCACATTTAAATGTTTATACGTCTATTTCATTTCTAATTATTTATTTGAGATAACAAAGTATCTCTTTACTTATTAATCTGGCAAACTTTTCTTAATGGGGAAATTATCCTAGGCAATAATCTTTGCATTTACTTCAAATAAACTAAATAAAATTTAATTGTACAATAAATAAAATTTAAATAAATAGAAATAGTTGTGTCTGTTTAAATTATTTTTGATTATACTATGTTCAGATAACATTGAATTTGTAACAACTTGATGTTAATGTAATTACAGAGAATATTATATGTGTAGCAAATATTTGATGTAAAAAATCTAAATACCTTATTGATGAAAGTTTGTAACTTACCGTGGCGTAAATCTCGGCGAACCAGGCGTGCCCGGATACTGCGAAACGCTCCACGGACACGCCGGCCTAGCCCTCCGCAAAATCCACCGAAACATCCTTGGCTCATTTTGGTTTAATAAATAATTTATCTGAATTTCTTGATCACAATCACAAATTGACATCTTTAATGGAGCTCCGAAAAGACACCACTAAGATTTATTATATTGCTATGCGACGGCTATAATTGCAATAAACAATTGAATTTATAGAGAAGAGCACTCTGAGTAGTTCTGGGGGTAGAATGACATCGATATAAGTAATGAATACCTACAATATGCCATTGTGGGGGTATTACGTCATATCTTACAATTATTTAATATGGAGAAAATTGAATATTATACGTTAATACTTATGCATTTAGAACTAAATAAATTATATAAGGAATGTTTATGTAGTCAAAAAAGTTAAAAATGTCCGAATATTATTTATTAATGAATACCCCTTCCCCTTTCTTCCCAGAGTTGTAGATCTAGGACCAAGGGGGTTTAACAATTTTGCTCACTAACCTGAAGGTCGCCTCTAATAGACGAGAATATTACCTAAGAAAAACTACCTAAGGACTAATATTAATTATTCTTAATGGTTCGGGGAAACTTTTGCTGGGTGCATGTGGAAGGAATTTGGTATGACCATCAAATTAAAGACAATGTACAGCTTAATCGACCCATCCCAACCAGCTTCGTCGTTGCATCCATGAAGTTATGGAACATTTACAAAAATAAAAATAAAATAATAAAATGTACTTGTTAAAGTACTACCACAGCTTAGCTTTCGGAGAGCACGAAATAAACATACCTGTACAAAAATACACTTAGCACTAATAAAACTTTGTCATAAAAAAAGTTCAAAATTCAAAAGTGGTAAAACATCATTAACCTGGAGTCACCACTTTGATATGGTCATTACTCCAAACGGGTCGGGTACAAAACTTTTTATTTTTGGTACAAAACGGTACAAAACTAGTAAAACACTTTGGCATCAAAAAAAAGTTCAAAATTCAAAAGTGGTACAACATCATTAACCTGGAGTCACCACTTTGATATGATAATTACTCCAAACGGGTCCAGGTTCAAAACTTTTTATTTTTGGTACAAAACGGTACAAAAAGTACAAAACTTTGGCATCTAAAAAAGTTCAAAATTCAAAAGTGGTACTGCAGGTTAATGGACGAGTCATATCCCCTTGAGGAGCAGCTTAGCAGTTGATACCTTTAGCTATCCTGGTCACGGGACCAACTACACTTACTTTCCTGGGTAGATCCGAGAATTTTCTTTAACAAATTCAGGAGGAAATACATGTTACAAGCAACAAAAAAAAATGAAGTCTATCCTGAAAGGGACCAGGCCCACGATTTAAGTTTTTTGTTGTAGTCAGTCGAATCTCCAAAATGGTATCCAAACACACGCTTACACTCGCGTGAAAAAAAATTATTATATTTTGGCACATGTAGTAAAAACCTAATAATAAAACATCAAATTAAGTCCTTTTTTCCAGCTTTACTTCGGTCTGCACCTTCTTAACAGGCAATAATAATTTATAATATGTGTAGATCACCTTGGATGGCGACGTACTCAAAAACAGCACGTCCTCTCACCTCCATCACTTAAAAACCCAATGTCCTCTCCGGAATCCTCCCACCCGGTCCCTCTTTCCGAGCGTCTTCCCCAAATTACCCAAAAGTTGCCCAAAATGGTGGTAATATTCCAGCAAAAAAAATCCTAACTCCTAAACTAGCCTTTTTATACCAAGTACAACATTAGGGATAACGCTTAAAATTAACAATAACAAAATTATGATTACTAAAACAATTACAAAACAATTATAGCCTCCCTCCATGACAAAAAATACTCGCCAGAAAATAATAATAATAAATTTAAAAAAATATATATTCATCTTCCTTTATATTCTACAATCGCGTGGCAGACATGTTCGCCTGGCAACACGCTCGTGTGGCGGGATCGCGAACTACTTACTTATCAAGATGGATCCCCGAGAAGAAATGTATAATAAATGAAAATAGGCCAAAATAAAAAATTTAACGATAGAAATTGGAATGCAAAAATATAAGGTAAGTAATAAAATAGTGCACAGATTAGTGTAATAATAAATCTAAGATATTTTTTTGTTTTTTTTCATAATTTTTTTCTCCAAAAATGTAGGCTACCAGGGAACCACCTTAAATAGTTACTATCCCAGGGTAACAGAAACTAAAACTAACCTGCCGCCAATGCGGCCATTACTAACACCCCACAAAATGCATATAAAAAAAAGGTAGATTCACAAAACCACAACTAATAATATTATTTTTTAATGATTTTAAGAATACTAATAGTAATAGTAATAATAAAACTAGGGGATTATTAAAAATCATCACAGTGCTCCGTAATCTCGTAGGGCAGGTTTAAACCAAGTTAAAATCTGTTCCTACGTGATTCTAAGAAAATTATGGAAATTTTAAATTATTCCTTGGACAATTTCCAAATACAAGGTTGGTACAATATATCGTTGAAATTTACAAACATAATACACAATACAGTTACAATAGTTTCTTCCATGTTTCGTCTTATTTTTACTGAATCATGTAAAGTAATCAATTATATTTACAGGCCAAACGGTAGTCAGTCCTTCCTGCTCATCGCTGTCAAACATCCAAACATCACATATCGTCGCTACACATCATACTTGGTCGGACCTAGGATTTTCCCAAACGTGAGAGTATCAAACACATTTTTATATATCAACTACTTAAAGATTATCAAATTTATTACCCACAGTCTCCTGTTGCTGGTCCATTCTTGATACCCTGGTATAAACGCATCCCCCATTTATTTGCCTACTTTACTGAACTTAAACACAAACATTATAGTTAGGCCTAGAATAAAATGACTCACCAAATACATTTAAGGCACGGTAAAACGTATTCATCGTGTCCTTTAGACCTTGGCGACAGACAAGGAAATAACAGATACACAGGCTTACGGGAGATTTGTTGCGCTCCTCGAGTCAGGTAGAACTTAAAATATCCAGTGATAACAGCGCTTCCAAGTGAGAATTCTTTGAAACAACTCAATTTCAAAAATTTTCTGATGAGAAAGACAAACCGATAGAGTGAGAGCTAAAAGTTGCTGTCTTGTCTCTCCTAGTACAATAGATCAGGTAGAGGCAATCCCTTACCCCAACTCACCCGCCTTTCATTGAACAAAACTTTGCAAACAATGGGGAGGGTTGGAACCAAATATACAATACCAGTGCTTCTACAGTGTTGACATGAGTCTTGGAAATGCACTTGTAAATGAATTATTAAATATTTTGTGACCAACTTCGTAGTCACAATTCTTTAGGATTCACTTTTTCGTTAGACTAGACTTCAAATAACTGGGATATGTGTTCGAATCCCGATCGGTTGTACTGAGAGTGTTTTTTCCTAATATGCTTATAATTCTCCTTCAACGCAAATACGGACACATTTCCCAAAAATTTTACCTTCCTCATTCCTTATCCATTGGATTAAATACGCGGATAGCTGTAATGGGAAGTATGACACGTGTACACAAAATATGTCAGTAATTAAAATTAAATACTTATGTTGTAAAGGTTGCATTTATTTTTTACATTTAGTTGTCAAATAAATACAAATTATACAAGGATATGCTACTTTTTTTTTTAAAGTTAAATACATAGAAAATATAATAAAAAGAGTTTCCTAGGTATATAATGGGTATCGGTAATACCGTCTTATTTTAAACACTGGAAAGATTATATTCAACATTATTTTATACAGATGTGCAATGAGAGTTAACAAATCGGTTTTAAATCAGTTTATAGTAAAATCAAGACTGAAAATGAAGCTTATTTTCTTAAACGCTCTTTTAGGATCACCCAACAAAACGATCATAATGTTTTGTCCAAATATTACACTCTTCCAACACCTTCTCGTGTCTGTATGGAGAGTTAAATATCTCTTAATTTTAGTAAAGGGGAATAGAAATAATTTTTTTTTACTCGGAAAACTTTTTCAATACAAGATTATTTTACTATAAAAGAACAATATTTTCATACATTTAACAATCGCAGATTTTCTTAAAAATAACTATTTACATCAAAATAAAATATAGTTTAGTAAAGTGAGTAAAATTGTTGACAGTACAAGTATATATAAAAATACTCTTAACTATACCCAAATATTGTTTTAATCACAGCCATAGTTACAAAGTGTTTTGTGTAAAAATTATCTATTAAGATGTAAAATAAAGTTCTGTTTATATAGTTTGGACAGGCTCGAGACTAAAATTATGATCACTAGCATTAAAAAATCAATACAATAATAATAATAATAATAATAAAAATGCAAAAATATGATTTAACAGAAATTTGATTAAAATATGTGTCAAATAAATTTGGACATTGATATATTTCATAATATTCTGGTCACTTTGATTTCATATTGTACTAGATCAATCTTTGACATACAATCCTGAACCAACCATGGCAATCACAAACTAATTATATCAATTAATAGATACGAAATCTAAGAAAGAAAATATTACTTAATCTATTAACTGAGTTTTCAAACGAGCGCAATCACAGGGTGGCCGTTGTGCCCCATTGACAAAGCAAACTTTACCTAAGCAAGATCATAGAAAAATGTTAGAAAAATTAGCATCACATTTCACCAAAGAACATAAATTAAATAATATACTCGGTTACAGAAACATATTAAATATGAAGCATCATGATTTTACAAAGATAATCGTGACCACCAAGTTATTACGCCTGAATTGGTTTATTTTAATAGTTATGCCGCTCCTAGATATGCGATAACTGCTATGTATTTGTAAATCTAATGTATCCACTTAAAAATAGTATTTAGTTTGCGTATTCATATACTTTTAGTACTTTATACTATTTCCTCTGCCTTTACAAAGTTAGTGTTCCACCACATCAAGTTTTTGGTGTTTAGGGAACTTTAAGGACCCCTTCCATTTCCCAGCAGTAAATTTTAGAAATTACAAACTTCCCAACTTGCATGGTTATGTTGGGTAGTCTTTTTGCCAACTTGGCAAATTTAATTTTTCTTTTATGCATAAAAGTATATTCTTTTGGGAAGGTGGCAGTTTACTCTCATTTCCAAACACCTCTCACTCCCTCCCCCTTCTTAGCTCCCACAATTCCAATTTGAGTTTTTAAGACGTATTTGATTATCTTATAAGCTATTTCAATCTGACCACATCAAAAAGAGTGTTCTATATTGGTTGTATACATTTTAAGCGCTTCCATTTCCTGGGCTTCAATTTGGCCGCTTTATTTGGCTATCCGGGAAGGTCTATTGAATTACATGGCGATATTTAAAGTGTATACCTCCACAAGAATTGTATTTATATATCTTTGGAAACATTTTCAGGGGAAATCCCTCCCTATTTTCCCCTCCTTCATTTTGAAATTTAAGAATCCAGTCTTTGATACTTTTTGAGTTGATCCTTATATCCGCCTGACTAATGCTAATTAGTTAATTAGTTAACCCCATATATCACCACCCTTCTTAGAAATAAATAATATTTGAAATGTGTTTGTGGTTATTTGAAATTATATCTCTACACTTCTAACAAATTTTAATTTTCTACCTACTACTTGTGATGGGGTATCACCCGCCACCCCTCCCCCTCCTTACCTATTTCCTGTAGACTCGTTTTGAAATTTAAAATGCTCAGCCATTGTAGTTAATTTGATTGGTTCCTGTATTTGCTGGACGAATTCCAATTTTATATCACACAGAGAAATAATTTATCAACTGGCTTTGAAAATTTTAGCCTCCTGCGTCCCATTTCTTTAACTACCACAAAATCTCAAATTTAAGATTTATTTGGTTATTTAAAGCCGTACTTCTACAAGCATGTCAAATTTAGTTTATCTACCATACTTAATATTTCTTTTAAACTCCCCTTTATTTCCTGGACTACTAATTTTAAACTTTTAAATGTTCGGACTTTTATAGTTATTTGAAGTGGTATCTTTGGCTAAATGCGGAATTTTAATTTTATAACACACTGAGAAGAAGTTGTTTATAGTAGTTTTGTAAGTTTTTAACCACTCAACCCACTTTTTACAACCCACTCTGACAAATTTTAAATTCCACTACTCATTTGGTTACCTGAAGTTTTATTTCTAATTGTCTTTCAAATTTTAATCTCTAACCTCATCTCAACAATTATTTCTGGCTGTAACTAGCCCCTCCCCCCAATTCCCATTGTCTAAGTTAAAAATTAAAAATTTTCAATTTTTTATATTTATTTAGAGTAGTCTCCATACCTATGAATTTGAGTTATCTACCACACAAAGAAGTAGCTGAATGTATAAGTTATGAAAATGTTGAGCACGTCGTCTTCGCCTACCATTTCTTCAACTACCGCTTAGAAATTTCAAATAACATTAAGATTTATTTGGTTACTTGTGAAAGCTCCTTCTTCCTACTTGCCAAATTTAAATATTCTATCACATTTAAAAGTTGTTTTTATTTATATAACCCACGCCCCCTTCCCATATTTCCCAGAATCCATTTAAAATTTAAAATGTACATACTGATAGTTGTTTAGCAAGGTTCCTTTACTTTACTTCCAAATTTCACTCTTCTACCTCACTGGAAATTAGTTGTTTCTATTAGTTTTGTACATTTTAAAACTCATTTTTCTACCCTTAATCTAGATTTTTAAGATGTGTTTGGTTAGAGTTGTCCTCCTAACCGACTGTCAAACTTAAATTTTCTAGCACACATTAAAGATTTTTAGTCTGTTTATATCCCCTACCCTATTTCCCAGGGTCCTACATATTAAATAAAAATGTTCATAATTTATATTATTTGGAGTGATCCCATTGGTTATTTGCATAATTTCAATCTTTTACCACCCTGAAAGTAGTTATTCATATTAGTTTTGGTAGTCTTGACACCCCACCCGCTTTTCTCCAACGCACCTCGGGGCCCATCATGTGGATGCCGTACATAAATTAATTTCATATTAGTACTCTGCCACCTGATAAACCTCTATATATAACATTTCATGATTGGAGTATATGGAATTTACCACCCCTTTTTGTCCCTTTATACCAATTTAGGCGATGAAATTTGAAAGGGCTCACCCGAATTGCGCCAATTCACTTAGCTCGGACCCGGATTGCACGAGAGCTTAGAAGTGCCCCCCAGACCGGACCCGAATTGCGCCAATACCCCCTTCCCAAGACAGGACCCGAATTGCGCCAACTCTGAACATAAGCAAATATTAATGCCATGTCTGGCAGTAAGAAGGACACAAGTCAAAAAATATAAATCAAACAATATTATATAAAGTGAAATTTTCGCATAAATATATTTTACAAAATAGCATATCAGTGACCGTAGCTAAAAAATGTGGCCGTAATCATATGTACAAAAATGTGATGACACCCACACAGACGGGAAAACATTTCACTTTTTTTGGCTGGCATATGTTTAAAATGGCCAAGAATAACAAATAAAAAGTAGGCTTACGACAGAATCACAGATACTTTATTATAGCGTATATTCACTTTTTAATTAATGGGTCAGCTGAGACAATATTATTCGACGATTTGATAATCACACTTATATGGATCTCTGTGTTAAAACCAAATAATAAATCATTTTATTTGGCTAATATTTTAAATTTGAGTGTTTTAAATTTGTTTACCATGTGGTTGTTTTATTTTACTAAGCGCACAAGTTGCTAATGGTTTTTGAAAACTAGTCACCAAAAACTATCCTTTTTTTTAGCACCACGTCTTACTGCCCGTTCGGGCTATAGCCTGTGTACTAATTACTCTAATGGGTTAGGGATTGGGAAGGTTGAATTTATAGGAAGTGCATCCGCATTTGCGTGGAGAAAAAGTGGGGAAACCATTTAGGATCAAACCACCTCAGTGCACCCGGTTGGGTTCGAACCTCAACCTCCCCGGTCTCGAGGGCCAGTCTAGTGCGAGAGTTGCGCCTTAGACCGTACGGCCACCCGAGGGGGTAAAAAACTATTCTTGAAATAGTTTGTTTTACCCAAAACTAAGTAGGCCCCTCACAATGTTATTATTCATTATAAATGCACGCTGATTTTAAAAAAATCGTTAAAAAGATTTTCAAAATATTTTGAGTTTTTGAAAACTAGTCATCTACTACCCTTAAAAGAACTTTGTCCCCTAAACCAAATAAACAGTATTAATTCTCATCTTAAATACACCCAAAATGTAGCCTATGTTTAAATCAAAATTGTTAAAGATATTTTTGAGAAATTTTAAATTATTTTCAAATTAATCATTAATAAACTGCCCATAGTTCAATTATTTTCTGAAGATCGATTATACAGTTCTATTCATCATTTAGAAAACACTCTCCAGATATACACTTAGAATAAAAATATTCAAGCCGATGATTGGGAGGTTGGGGATCGAATCCTGGTCGAGGGAACTGAAGGTGGTTTTTCCTAAATGATATTCCACTCTCACTACATGCAAATTAGGATTCACTTTCTCTGCATTCTACCTATCTCATACCAAAGCCTATTAGCGTAATTAGTACATAAGGAGGCCTATAGCTCGAACAGGTAGTAAAACGCAGTTCTAAAAAAATCTTCAAGAATGAAAAATATATAATAATCAAGTCTCAAACTATATAACATTATTTATGTAAAGTTGTAAAATAAAATTGTTTTGCTTACCATGCTTGCGCTAAATGAAATCGACAGCCTACTATCCTGGTTTGTGGAAAAGTCGACACGATGCACTCGTGAATCGCTTGCTCGAAATCAATCACAATGTATAAAGGTTGAAGGTGAAGTTGTCCCTTCTCACAACCGTCCTTAAGGATTCTCATAGCGTCAATGTAGCTCTGCTTTTTCTTGTTTTTAAGTAGGCAAAATACTAGAGGTATGTATGACCCTTCGAAATACCCATGTACAGTAAAAAGCTGAAGAAAATGTTTCGGTGCGTATTCAAGGGGGAGCGGAATTGTATCCATTCGGAATGGTATCCATTCCGATAGTTTTGTAATAAACTGCTTTTGTGAAAATCCTGAATTGTATCCACTGGAATTATATCCCCCAAAACCTGAATCGTACCCCCTCGGAATGGTATCCATTCCGATAGTTTTGTAATAAACTGCTTTTGTGAAAATCCTGAATTGTATCCACTGGAATTATATCCCCAAAACCTGAATCGTACCCCCTCGGAATGGTATCCATTCCGATAGTTTTGTAATAAACTGCTTTTGTGAAAATCCTGAATTGTATCCACTGGAATTATATCCCCCAAAACCGGAATCGTATCCCCTCGGAATGGTATCCATTCCGATAGTTTTGTAATAAACTGCTTTTGTGAAAATCCTGAATTGTATCCACAAATGGCCGACTTGAGTTTTAACAGAAGGAACGTTTAACGTAAAAGCTTTGTCACAATTCTGGTAGAGGGCAGCAGGATGGAATCTTCTTAACTTACTACTTGTATACTAGAGTGCAGACAAATCCAATCAAATTATTTAAATAAGTTTAAGTAATTATTTGAAATTCGTAGACTCATATAAGGCTGCCAACATTACATAGAATATTAAAAAGCATAGCGTTATAAATTATTTATGATTTCCAATTAAGAGGATATTCGTATCCTAAATCAGCCAGTCCTGCTCGATTATACACTTTAGGCCAGGGGAACAGAAGTTAAACGTATGGACATTAGGAGCACCTTTTAGAAAATATAAACAAATTGTTTGCAGTCATCATTGATAAGATTTTACTCTATTTCACTGTTATTTATAGATATTGACTATCTTTGTATTAATATTATCACTGTTCACCATAGTTTTTATTTTGTTTCCTTGAAGATGATTCAAAAATTCATTTGTAATCAAATCGATATATGAGAATTTAAAATAACTTTGTCATTAGTGCTGTAATTCTCTTTTCAAGTGGCCTGTTTAAGTATTTTCTTAAAAACGAAGTATTCATTCTCTTTAAAGATTGCAGTGCATATTAGAAAATTAATTTGCAACCTTTTTTAACATGTAAGATTTTTTTTCGGGTCAATATATTTTAGAGCATGTATTGACTTCTATAATTTTAAAGAGAGAAATCTTTTATTTTATTTGGCAACAGACTTTAGCCACTATGTTAAAAAATAATTATTCAAAATCTAGCTTTAATTTATTCAAATCTAGTAAGAAATGAGACGGTTTTGATGAATTCTGGCAAGAATTTTATTAATGTAAATGGCAGCAATGCTTTACTCGCTCATTTATAATAAAAATAAAAAAGTTTCTACAAGACAACGTTTTCATATTTTCCTATAAACATTTTAAGAGGTATGGAAGTTATTCAATTTGTTTCAAATCCCATGTAAGATTTTGCAGGCGATGTTCACCACAATTATTACAACCACCATAAAATTACTGTCTTTGCCACACTAGTGAAAATATACTTATGGCGTGATATTTATATGTGACTTTTAAAGCTAAGGAACAATGTTAATTTTCATAATTTGGGTGAAAAATGTGGTTTAAGAATTGGTTTTTTTAGTATATATATTGCGTTCACTAGATGCATCAGTGAATTTTTTTATAATACATTATGGGTGATTATTTCGTATGAGTAATTGTCTTCATTTTTAAGCTATATAATTGCACCTCCTCTGGTTAAAAAAAGGATAGCGTTAACGAGGAAACCAATGAGATAGAAAGAGACGTAGGTGTCTATAAGCGCATCTACTGCAATTTAAGAGCGAGACGACCTATCGCTATTTATTATTTGCTCCATAAATTTATAAAGGTATTTAGTAACCATTCATCACACGAAATTTAATATAGCCTGACATATATTAATAATTCGCATAAAATAGTAAAGTATATCACAATGTCTTATCAAGTATTAAGAGAAAAAGAAATACCCGAAGGGTTTTCTCTTTCTCACGCAATGTAAAACAGACGACAGCTCGAAAATTTCAGACACAGACATCCAAATCCAATTGATCATTGGCTGTTTTGATCTGTGTTAGGCTAGGCTTAATGAAAGCTCAGGTTTTCATTCATAGCTTAAATAATAGTTTGACCATGGCTAATTGTCGAGAATTATCTACAACGACGATCAAGCCCCAATTTTAAAATCTCCTAGCCATAAAATATATTGATAAATGATAACATCCATCACTAACATTTTGATGAGTATGACTAGGAAAATACCCAATTCACTTGTATAATTCGAACACTTACGTGTGGGTGAAATGCGAGTTTAGTTCAGTGGTTTCCAAATTAAGCCAGGTTTGAAATCAATGTTGGTCTTTGAAACCATCGCGACCCCTTGATGGCCTACAAGTATTAATATCCTGGTTTTTAAATTTTAATTTTATAATATTCTTATTAATCAGGGCTATAAAAAATTTAGCACCACATCTTACTATGCGTTTGGGTTATAAACATGTGTACTAATTTCGCTAATGTGTTATGGACGAAAAAGGTTGAATTAAGATTAAGTTTACCCGGAGTTGCAAGGAGGGAGAGTGGAAAATTATTTAGGGAAAATCAATCCCAGAACCGCCAGTCAGAATATGAATCCTGACCTCATCAGTTAAACCAAACTAGCGTGCCGTTAATTCAGCTTGATCGATGAAATGGTTTAGGCTCTATGCACAGATACAAACACACAGACAGGCGGCATCGCTAAAATATAATTTTCTGTTTCAGGGGGCCATGAAACGTCGATATTTATCAAAATTTCAAGGTTTTTTTTACGATATCAATACTTTCTCTAACCGAGGGGTGCGAGAAAGAAAAAATTATTTCCACAAATCAAATCAAAAGTTTTTTAAAGATTTCTATAAAGGTCTTGACTGAAATGTCTACTACTTTTTCAATTCTTCACGTCTCAATAGCCTTATGAACTAACTTCGTGTTCACACTTTAGGGATAGTATGAGAAAGGTATAATTTAGAGAAAGTGTATCTACATTTGTATGTAGATAAAGTGGAAAATCATTTAGTCAAAATTATCTCGAAACATCCGGCGAGTTTCGATCCCCGATATTAGTCATGGTGAATCAAGTTGTAGCTAGTTGTATATAGTTTTATCATCCTAGCTACAACTTGATTCACCATGACTAATATCGGGGATCGAAACTCGCCGGATGTTTCGAGATAATTTTGACTAAATGATTTTCCACTTTATCTACATACAAATGTAGATACACTTTCTCTAAATTATACCTTTCTCATACTATCCCTAAAGTGTGAACACGAAGTTAGTTCATAAGGCTATTGAGACGTGAAGAATTGAAAAAGTAGTAGACATTTCAGTCAAGACCTTTATAGAAATCTTTAAAAAACTTTTGATTTGATTTGTGGAAATAATTTTTTCTTTCTCGCACCCCTCGGTTAGAGAAAGTATTGATATCGTAAAAAAAAACCTTGAAATTTTGATAAATATCGACGTTTCATGGCCCCCTGAAACAGAAAAATTATATTTTAGCGATGCCGCCTGTCTGTGTGTTTGTATCTGTGCATAGAGCCTAAACCATTTCATCGATCAAGCTGAATTAACGGCACGCTAGTTTGGTTTAACTGATGAGGTCAGGATTCATATTCTGACTGGCGGTTCTGGGATTGATTTTCCCTAAATAATTTTCCATCTCCCTCCTTGCAACTCCGGGTAAACTTAATCTTAATTCAACCTTTTTCGTCCATAACACATTAGCGAAATTAGTACACATGTTTATAACCCAAACGCATAGTAAGATGTGGTGCTAAATTTTTTATAGCCCTGATTAATAAGAATATTATAAAATTAAAATTTAAAAACCAGGATATTAATACTTGTAGGCCATCAAGGGGTCGCGATGGTTTCAAAGACCAACATTGATTTCAAACCTGGCTTAATTTGGAAACCACTGAACTAAACTCGCATTTCACCCACACGTAAGTGTTCGAATTATACAAGTGAATTGGGTATTTTCCTAGTCATACTCATCAAAATGTTAGTGATGGATGTTATCATTTATCAATATATTTTATGGCTAGGAGATTTTAAAATGTGGCTTGATCGTCGTTGTAGATAATTCTCGACAATTAGCCATGGTCAAACTATTATTTAAGCTATGAATGAAAACCTGAGCTTTCATTAAGCCTAGCTAACACAGATCAAAACAGCCAATGATCAATTGGATTTGGATGTCTGTGTCTGAAATTTTCGAGCTGTCGTCTGTTTTACATTGCGTGAGAAAGAGAAAACCCTTCGGGTATTTCTTTTTCTCTTAATACTTGATAAGACATTGTGATATACTTTACTATTTTATGCGAATTATTAATATATGTCAGGCTATATTAAATTTCGTGTGATGAATGGTTACTAAAATACCTTTATAAATTTATGGAGCAAATAATAAATAGCGATAGGTCGTCTCGCTCTTAAATTGCAGTAGATGCGCTTATAGACACCTACGTCTCTTTCTATCTCATTGGTTTCCTCGTTAACGCTATCCTTTTTTTAACCAGAGGAGGTGCAATTATATAGCTTAAAAATGAAGACAATTACTCATACGAAATAATCACCCATAATGTATTATAAAAAAATTCACTGATGCATCTAGTGAACGCAATATATATACTAAAAAAACCAATTCTTAAACCACATTTTTCACCCAAATTATGAAAATTAACATTGTTCCTTAGCTTTAAAAGTCACATATAAATATCACGCCATAAGTATATTTTCACTAGTGTGGCAAAGACAGTAATTTTATGGTGGTTGTAATAATTGTGGTGAACATCGCCTGCAAAATCTTACATGGGATTTGAAACAAATTGAATAACTTCCATACCTCTTAAAATGTTTATAGGAAAATATTGAAAACGTTGTCTTGTAGAAACTTTTTTATTTTGATTATAAATGAGCGAGTAAAGCATTGCTGCCATTTACATTAATAAAATTCTTGCCAGAATTCATCAAAACCGTCTCATTTCTTACTAGATTTGAATAAATTAAAGCTAGATTTTGAATAATTATTTTTTAACATAGTGGCTAAAGTCTGTTGCCAAATAAAATAAAAGATTTCTCTCTTTAAAATTATAGAAGTCAATACATGCTCTAAAATATATTGACCCGAAAAAAAATCTTACATGTTAAAAAAGGTTGCAAATTAATTTTCTAATATGCACTGCAATCTTTAAAGAGAATGAATACTTCGTTTTTAAGAAAATACTTAAACAGGCCACTTGAAAAGAGAATTACAGCACTAATGACAAAGTTATTTTAAATTCTCATATATCGATTTGATTACAAATGAATTTTTGAATCATCTTCAAGGAAACAAAATAAAAACTATGGTGAACAGTGATAATATTAATACAAAGATAGTCAATATCTATAAATAACAGTGAAATAGAGTAAAATCTTATCAATGATGACTGCAAACAATTTGTTTATATTTTCTAAAAGGTGCTCCTAATGTCCCATACGTTTTAACTTCTGTTCCCCTGGCCTAAAGTGTATAATCGAGCAGGACTGGCTGATTTAGGATACGAATATCCCTTAATTGGAAATCATAAATAATTTATAACGCTATGCTTTTTAATATTCTATGTAATGTTGGCAAGCCTTATATGAGTCTACGAATTTCAAATAATTACTTAAACTTATTTAAATAATTTGATTGGATTTGTCTGCACTCTAGTATACAAGTTAGTAAGTTAAGAAGATTCCATCCTGCTGCCCTCTACCAGAATTGTGACAAAGCTTTTACGTTAAACGTTCCTTCTGTTAAAACTCAAGTCGGCCATTTGTGGATACAATTCAGGATTTTCACAAAAGCAGTTTATTACAAAACTATCGGAATGGATACCATTCCGAGGGATACGATTCCGGTTTTGGGGGATATAATTCCAGTGGATACAATTCAGGATTTTCACAAAAGCAGTTTATTACAAAACTATCGGAATGGATACCATTCCGAGGGGGTACGATTCAGGTTTTGGGGGATATAATTCCAGTGGATACAATTCAGGATTTTCACAAAAGCAGTTTATTACAAAACATATCGGAATTGGATACCATTCCGAGGGGGTACGATTCAGGTTTTGGGGGATATAATTCCAGTGGATACAATTCAGGATTTTCACAAAAGCAGTTTATTACAAAACTATCGGAATGGATACCATTCCGAATGGATACAATTCAGTCCCCTCGTATTCAAAGGTTCCATCCATTAACACAATTTCATTCTGGCACAAATACTCAAGATTCGAGTCACAAGAAAATATCACGATCCCCTTCTCTTTTTCGTTTCTCAACAAAAAGTTTTCGTCTTGAATAGTTTTTATTTCAATTGAATCTATGGCAAATTGAATTTCTTTGGAAAATTTAGGCAACTTTGGCAGTGTTTTTAGTTTAGTTTAGTTGATGTTATTCCTGATACATTTAATTCCTTGCAGGTCAAGTTTTTATAGTTGTTTTTTTTTTGTACCTCTGTGTGGATTAACTTTTGAAGGCCTTACTTCAATCTCATCAGCCTTCCTCTTAACTGCGTTGCTAATGGATCTTCTGTTTAACTCTTGATCTAGTAGTGGTTCGTGGTTGTGTTCGTTTTCAGTCCGCGAGAAAATGTTTCCACCATCAAGAGTAAATATTTTAGCCTTGCAGTCCTTTTTAGTGCATCTCCACCTCTCTTTCCCTCGTCAACTTTAATTGATTCACCTGTCGATACGTATAATTATAATAGACAATCAGAACTTTCCCTTTTTCACTATAAATCCTTTCCATATCAATAATTCTCGCTAATATTATCACAGTTCACACAAAACCCGAAAAAAAAATTAAAAAATACACCGGGACAGTCACTGTTGTCGAGACAATTAATAAGTATTGTACAGACGGATGTCATACTACTGTTACAAGTCTTGTTTGGGGCACTTAGGGCGTTTTTACATTCCTTTACTAAGGGGTGGAAGACATGAAGGGGCGAGAGCTTGTTTGCGATGGTCTTTGTTTGTATCATCCCCCCACCTCCCTCACAGACTACCTGAACATAGAGAAAGGAATAACACTAGAGGGAACGAAGGATAGGGCAAAACTCAGTCCATTTTAGAACAATGGAAACTGTAGTTCTGTCGAGTCACCGCAGAGGAGCGCTAGCAAACGTACTTTCAATTTTATACTCGCGTTTTCGCGCCACAAAACCATTCATTATAAGACTTAGGTTCTAATGTAAAGAGTAGGTTTTCTTAGAGGAACTGGCAACGTTGTAAATGACCCGTCACCATTGTAAACGATAATAAACCAGCCCCAAAAGGAGATTTGCAAGGGCGAGGAAGAAGTGCTTACAATGTCACTCAGTAGTGCCCTCCTGTCCCCCCCTTCCCCGACCAGGATCAATGACCCGCCACACCAAACAGCAACATTACCAATAATTGCTAGAGAGAAAAAGAAACTACCATCTATTCAGTAGGTACTGTGAGTGGTAAAGAGAGGATGAATTCTAGTTTAGTTTAGAATTTAGTTTAGAATTTAAATTACATTTTATATTTAATTAAATCTTTTGTTTACAAACTAAACTGTCTAAGTAATTAATATGGAATATTTTTGTTTCTAAATTAAAAGTATTTGCATCAATTTTAGCTTTTGGTAGTAAATTTGGTGTGGTAGATGTTGATATTTTTGCTTTCATTTAACTGCACTTATCTTATGACTTATGTCAAATTTGAAAATAAAATTACCTGGATCAGTAGGTACATTTAATAAATATTAGGCTCATCTAGTCCGGCTTGTCAGTGACGGAGAACTCAGGGTTCAACCCCCTGTGTAGGGCGGGGTGCAATTTCTTATATTGTTTTTTAATCTGCCTGATCGTAAATATGGGTGGACTTTCTTAAAAATTCTACATTCCCCATTTCCATTTTAGTGTTGTTAATACAATGCGTATAGGCCAGTTAGGTCGTGGGGCGCAATGGAAAAACAATTTCATAAGCCTTTTAAATACTAAAAATTAGAAAATATTTGGCTCGATAAAATTGGTTTGCATTGCCAGACTTTAATATAAGAGAAAACCTCATGTAGACTTATCTACAGCCAAGTTTACATCAGCACAATAATGGTGTAGATTTAAAAAAAAAATCTTTATTCGACCTTTAGTAAGGGATTTTTAAAACCAATATAAATAAACAATTTTGGTCATTTGTCACTCTTCAAAAATAATAAAAAGCTTGTCGTTACAATTCTAAAGTTTAGCGTTTCATAATTGGGTAATCATATTTATTAAAATATAAGCCTATGGAAGTAATAAAAAATCGTAACCATAGTTATCCAAAAACCTTCAAGCGTTCTAATCCTAGTTTATAGATTAATCTTTTCACTTCGTCTTAGTACCCGTCTGGCATATCCACCTTTAATTACACAATTGAGGTAGATAGGATTGAAAAAGGAAATGTACCTTTATTTTCGTGGAGGGATATGAGAAAATAATTTAGAAAAATCACCCTAGTACATTCGGCTGGTATTCGAATAGTGAGTGACCTCTCCATTACAAACAAACCAAACCAAACCAAACACAAGAAATGTTTAACCCGCTTGCTCACTAACACTTGTTTTAATTATATGAAATTTCTTAGTTAATGTTTACATAAAGGGACTAAAAGGTCGCAAAAGAGAATCAATGAGCCTGGTTGATATTTCGGAAATTGAGCTAGCAGCGCTATTCAACCAAATACAAGAAAGCTTATTGCCAGAGTTGGATAAGTAGCAAAAATAAAAATAAGTAATTTAACAGTTTCTATTATTTTAACCACGTACATTTATATTTTAATTTTGAATTTACTTATAATTGTTATAATCACTTAAAAATAAGTATAAAAAAAACCTCAAAAACATTGCGACCCCACCCTGAACACGTCGTGACCTCAAGGTTGGAAAACACTGCACTACACATATCATTTTAAGTCAAATGACTTTGTTCCTATTGATCATATAAACCAGATCAAGTGCATCTAAAATAAAAATAAATTAAATGTATACAAAATGTATTGTCATTTATTAATTTTTTTTAATACTGTGTATCATACCTGTTCGGTTTATACGCCCCTATGTACTAATTACACTAATGGGTTAGGGATTAGTAAGGCTTAATTAGAGGAAATTCACCCACATTTGCGTGGAGGGAGAGTGGAAAACCATTTAGAAAACCCACCCTCAGTGTACCCAACCGGGGCTGAACCTCGGATCTTCCACGTCTTCAGCAGTCTAGTCCAACAATAGAGTAGTACGTTAGACCACGTGGCCACCGAAGCAGGTTAAATTAAATTATTAATATATTGATATTCTACTAGGCCCTATTTTGGCCATTGTTAACGGACTAGTTATTTAGATTTTTCTTAATAGTGATAATTTTATCCAATTTCAATTAAACATGGTACGCACACAGTTATTTTTAAAATTAGCATTACAATATTGCTTATTTACATTTATAATCTATATTAAGAGCATGCATAATATGCCAATCAACTTTGTGATAAAGTCGGCTAGAAATTATGCATTTACACAAACACTATTGCATGTGGATTTAAAAAAAATTATATGTTGTCAATTAGTATTCTATTTACATCCATCCCAGCAAATTTGTTTAGACTGGATGCATTTAGAAACTATTTTAAGAGACCCCTATCAGGTACATGTTTGAAAAGTGAATACAAATAGAAGCTATTTTATGCAAGTCTTTCAGCTTCAATTTCAAGAATATTAGTTAAGTATGAAATACAACTAGAGGAAGGCTAATTTAGTACCGGAGAGCCAATGTCATACCCCTACACCCCATTCTTCGATTTCGTTATCACTAATTTGGAGTGGTTCCTACCTCAATTTCGGTAATTAAGGTCTTTTAAAAGCTATTAGAGTAGTCCTCTCTCCGAATATATATATATTTTAAATTTTGATCATTCTAAGAGCAATTTAAAGTAGTCCTCCTTTGGGAAATTTTTGAAATTCGGATGCCTCTAAAGTCTGGAGGCTATTTTAATTTAGACCTCACTCTATTCGCCCCCCATTTACGATTTTCTGTAAGCTATTTGAAGATATCTTGGTACCCCAGATATTTTTTGAAATTTGAATGCTACTATAAGCTATTTAGATTACTCCTAGCCTGAGTTTTTCTCAAAAATTATATGCCTCTAGAAGCTTTAGAAGTGGTCTTCACCGGCTGATATTTTGAAAATTGGATCTTCTTAGCAGTTATTTGAAATGATCTTCGTCTGGATTTATTTTATAAATGCCTTTAGCAGATATTTGAAGTGCTCTTCTACTGCAACATTTTTGAAAACTAAGAGCTTTCAAACACAATTTGTAGTGCTCCCAAGTAAGAAATACTCAAAATTACATGCATATAGAAGTTATTTGGAGTGGCCCTCCCCTATTTTTTTTTTCTTTAATTCAGATGGCTCTAGAACAGGCATTTCAAACTTGCGGCCCGATTCATTATTCTGTGCGGCCCGCGGACCTTTTTATGAACCACCATAAATGTGATCCAAATCGTCTTTTTATAAACAGTAATAGGAATACAACATTTGAGATTACGACATTTGGAATTTGGTCATTATTTGCTGAAATATATTAGGTAAGGTTGGTGTACCAAATTTTACTCATTACTCACTAAGGATCGTTTCCCAAAAATGGTTATATTTGCGCATCAAGTTGTAACAATACGGATTAATTCCAGATATAATATTGCTGTAATAATATTTCGGTTGTCTATAGCTCCGTGGTCGAGCGCCTATCATCACTGTACAGATTAGATACCGTTTAACCAGCTGTTAATTGCTCCGTGGTCGAGCACTAATTAAATCGGTATAATTAATAAATGTAAGAAAGAGAACTGTTGATGGCTGTTGATTCACACACGGTTTATTCAAATGACATATGTTGATTACTTATACAAACTCCAATTAAATGATTTATATCAAAGCACACTTGTGATATTAATGTAAATTATTGTATTCTGTGTTAGACTGCGAGAGCCAGTGCTAGTGCATTTATGAGTCCCTAACTGCGTTTGCTTTCGCCTGACTGACTTATGTTACGTTGCTTGTGCGACTTGTCCGTGTTGCTGCTTGGATGCCTTAATTATACGCACAAACGGCTTATATATGACATACCCCTTGCCTCTTGATCCCTTCGTCAACAGGGTAAAAACTAACTAATAGAAAGAGTCCTGGGGACAGGTGTTGTGAAGGCTAGCTTCTTATGGTAAAGGAATTGGCATCCTTTGCCAAATACTGCGGAGTTGTTCTTTTAACAGGAAAAATCGTATAAAAATAATATTTTAATGGTGTACTACGTTTCACATTATTTCTAAGAAGCGCGTATTTCTTCATGGATGAATCATAAAACGATATCTACAGCTACATATGTTACTTTAAAAAAAATTACCTTCATCCATGACTTTTTTACATATTTTAGAGGGATGCAAATCAATATCATTACAAAGTATGTACAATATTTGTCAGTACACAAGTGTGTTTTCGCTCATGAAAAGGAACAAAACATCCGAACGATCACATTTACCGATTCACATTTGTCATCTATTTTGAACTTGACTTCAACAAGAGATCTAAAGCCACTCATACATTTGATGCAAATATAAAGATTCAATTTTTGGGGTAAAAAAATAGGGTAAGTATTACCATTTTGTGTGATATTAATTTTATTTTTACTATAGTAAGGATATTAAATTGAGATTTTCCCATTTAAGATGCTGACAATATTGAACTTTCTGAAATGCGGCCCCCTCGTTATTGTAAATGTTTAATGCTTTCCTTAAGGTAAAATGAGTTTGACACGTCTGCTCTAGAAGCTATTTTTTTTAAAGGAGCTCTCCTCGACAGATTTGTTTTAATACCACTAAGAAACATCTATTTTTTAGTTTAACTTCACAAACATCAGTAGGTGATGTTAATACTACTCAGGCTGCACGATAGTTACAAAATGGTAGTTTAAAAGAAAATCTAACGTCAATATCGCGGCCAATTCTAATATAGAAAACACAACTGATATTTTTCTTACACAACTATTGGAAGATAACGCCACATATTATTTTTCAGGTTATGCTGCCAAACAATGTTTGAAAAAAATTTCAATGCCTAACTTTCAAGGAAAAATTCCGGATCAAAACTATCACGTTTATTTTCAAGCCCAAATTCTTACACATTATAGAGCATACAAAACTTCAAAGTCTTCAACAAACTTGGACCTAGGACAACTAACTCCAGCCTCTGTTGAATTATGGAGTGTATGTAAGTTCCAGTTACAAAAATTTGTAGAAATCTACGAAAGCATTTGTCATGAAAGGTAACGTTTAGAAATTATCACAAAAGAATTTATCTCTAATAATATGAAATATTTTCCTACTTGGTTTATGAAATGTGAAAATCACAAACTATATTTATTGAAATGTATTCTAATAGATAGAGAAAGGCATGGACTTAAGATGTTGTCAAGTTCTACAAGAGACACCAAAAGTAAACTGATAAATGGTGGTAAAGAACATCCGTACTTGAAAAAACTGAGGAATAACTAACGGACAAGTAACTAGTCGGTTACTAGAATCTTACTATTTAATTTAAAATTAATTGGGTTAAATTATTGACTTAGTCATCATAGCACTAAAGCATTTATAGAATCTAGTAGGAGTTTGCGAAACTCCAATTGTGTAACTTGCTTCACCAATAACCATATTGAAAGCTAAAATGCATACTTAATTTATGTTCACTCATTGCAAGCACCAAATAACAATTATCAACAAAATAATTTGAACTTCAATTCGGTTCCTAGAGTATTTCATACATTTAATTCAAGATTGCTTCGAATCGGAATACTAATTTACTTCGCACACTCCTCTAATATAGATACGATTATGTTTATTTACTTTTCTTGGACTTATTTGATGGCTGTACCAACTATATTAGCCTACAACCTCAGCAAGGTTTTTTGTCATGGATATTGTGTTTATTTTAATTATTCATTATCTAATTTGGGAAAGTGATTTTTTTTAACTCTCATCCTATTGAGGTACAATTAATTACATAATGTAGGCCTACTATTTGTCATGAAATATTTATAGTGATACACTTGTGTTCGTTATTGAATATTTAATTCCACTGATTTAAAATTGGGTGCATTTACAATGTATAATTAAAATTAGTTGCCATGAAAATTATGCTTATTTTAACTATTTAAATTTCAGATTGATTAAAGTTTTGTTTAAAATTAAAGACATTTCAGATTGTTTCGTTGAAAATGTTGCGAGATACATTGAAATTAAAATATCTTGATATTTAAAAAAATAATCATTCTTCATCATTGGTTTGGAGAAAGAGACCAAACGAATGGTAAGGCACGATTTTTTTTTAAATAACATAAGAAATATGAAATTTAAATCTATTTACTAATCTTTAATTAATCTATATTATATCATACATAACATGTTTAAATTGTTTATTAATAATATTATTTTAATATATTTAACAAATTTGCTATGCTAGCATATAAAAACATATTAAGTTAATATTAGTTCCAATACTTATCAAAATAAAATATTTGTCAAAATGTATAATTCATAATTAATGTAATTGTACTAGAAATGTTTTAGCTTAAATTTAATTTTCTCACAAAACTAATGTATACATTATAATGGTTTATTATTTACAAATATTATTTTTAATTGAGTTTCATATGTTTTATTTTGTGTAAATATTGTATTAATTCATTTTATTTATTTAGGTGTCAATATTGCTATTATGATGCTTCAAGAAGAACATAATTAAGTTTAAGGAGCTATTTAGCCTTATAGAGAAGATGTAGGAGACACGAGAAAAGTTGTGTTTTTCAGTTTATATAGCAAACCATATTTGGTCAAAATAAATATAATAATGCTTTAATAGAAACATGGAGCTTAATTTTCTACACGTGGTGATATTGATAGTTTTTGAATATCTGTCAATGATGTCTGGAATATAATGACAACTTTTTATCTTCATTTAAAGTTTTTTTTAGTAATACCGCCATACTTATGACAGATATCCAACAACTATTGACATAAGCATGTGAAGAAAATTAAACTCCATGTTTCTATTGAAGCATATTTTATTTATTTAGGCCAAAAAATTGTTTAGATATAAAAACTAAACACTGTTTTTTCTCGCGTCCTTACATTCCCACTTCAAATGTCGTGTTTGTAATAGTTAATTAACTAATTGCCAAGGTGTTTTCATTGTAGAGCTTTTGTGTTTTTGATGTTCCACCTCATATTGACATAATCTAAGAAACCATATCTTATGTATCTTTTATTAAGTTCTTTACGTTTCAAGATTAAAAAAAGAGAGAAATGTAACGACTGTTTCTGGTTGTTTCTTCGTAATATTTGGACAGATTGATATATTTCGACTAAAATCTTAATAAACCAGAGGGACAAAATATTTTGATTTTCGATCTAACTTTGGTTTATTATTTTTGGGGCGAAGATGTCCAAAGTAAAAAACAACATTTCAGTCTCGTTTTGCGCTATAAATCTATTAACAACGTTGAAATTATACTTATCAAAATTAGCATGTATTTATTTGGACCACCATTCGATAAAGTATATTTTAATTTGTCCAAAATATTTTTAAATATGAAATATCATTGTACCCGTCGGTACTCCAACATTCGAGCCATGACCTCTTTAATCAAAGCCAGGCCCAAAGACATGAACTTACTCTGCTGATTTGGGAGGGTTTGCTTAAAACTGTAAATACAATAAGCTGGGACTCGTACTCCCCATCCCCTCCTTTAGCAAGTGGTTGTGCTCGAGCCTGCTTTTATTATCCTAGTGTCTGTTGTAATTCTATTGTGAATGCCCCCCCCTTCCCCTCAACCTCGCAGAACCACTACGGGCCAGACATACTTTAACTCGTAGACATAGACAACACTGTAAAGTACTGGTTGCCATAGTAACATGACGCTTCTAAGAAACCAAAAGTTGAAACACTAGCGTTCGAAGCGGTCACTCGACAGAACTAAAATTATCGAGACTCAGTGGAAAAACCACCCAAAAAAACTTGACTGAATATTTTAACCTTTGATGTCCTCTCTATAGTATACATTTCTCTGTGACCTGAACTTGACTTGGCGCAATTCGGGTCCGGGATTAGTAAACAGTTTTTTAATCCCTTAATAACTGGCGCAATTCGGGTTCTGCCCATTTGAAAAACCCTAAAGTTGTTTCTCACCCAATTCTATAAAGAGACGTTCATTTTAAATTTCAAGGCCACCATTTAAAAAGATGTGTGGTCAGTGAATTTTGAAATTTCAACGCCCCTTTTACATTCCTTACTGGGTGAATTTCACAAAATCCGGTCCTAAATCTGGTCTAGGGCCGAAAAGGAACCTTTACTAAAAAATTTAAGTTTACATGTTTGAAACCATTAAGCTCTTCGAACAAAACCACAAACTCCCCCACCTCATTTATTGTCTCTACAGGAAAAATTGGCCTTGTAGTTTGGAAATCTAAACAAAATGTCTCATCCCCGCATATCCACGCTCATTTTGATATTATTATATCAATATTTAGTTATTATAAGAGAGAAAACATAATAAATCCTCAAATTTGTTTCTTTAAGGTCCTCGCACACCAGCATAGTATCGTATACGTACGGTGCGTGGTTTTCCATTCCGCTTTGAAAGCGGAAAGACACGTAGCCTGCGATACTGTTATGGCAGCCATTGCCTACCCCCCACTACACCCTTTCAAACACTCCTCTCACACATCACTAAGTTTTTTTCAGCCATTGAAGAATCATTTCGACAGGTGCCCAAATAATTTCAAATATCTGCTAAGGCTGAAATATTTAACTTGGTCTCTCGGTATGAGATAAAAGTATTATAATGCGAGTCCAGCTATTACCTGGACATTTTCTTTTTTACCTTCAACAAGCATTGCAACCTCATACATCCAACGATCAGCTACCATGATACTTCTACCACATCAAAATGTTACTTAGTCACTCCCTCAACAATCAATGTTCATCTTGCTTCCATCATCAACTTTATATGTCTCATCAAACAGCTCTTTGATGTTCCTCAACAGCCACAGCCCTACGTGAGGGGGATTTGGGAAAAACCTAATGAAAAAAATCCTTTCGTAATTTATGGACAGCCCCTTATTGGTTTTTATAAAAATATATTTCAAGTAAAGATTTTCTAAAATTATAATATTACTACAACCTTACCATAGTGAGTTATTTCGTGTCTCAAATACTTGCAGAGATAATATTGAAATTTCTGCTTATGTAAAGTTGCCTTAAAATTATTATCATGAGATTATTATAAGGGCCAATTAGTTTAAAATGATAAACAATGGCCAGATACGACATTTAATATAAATCGTTAGAGCAGATTTCAAGAACTTGTTTTATCTCTTCTTTTTTTTACCTTTAGTAAGCTACCCTCAATTTAGGGTAGGATAGGTAACTCTTAAAACTCCTTGGGGGAACCTATAAAAACCCTAGTACTAAGTTTTATTTAGCTGACCAGTAAAATTGTTTCGGCTTAGGCCTGGATATAGACACACAGGTAGACAGCATAGCAAAAAGCACTTATTAGTTTTGGGAGGTTGACATTTATCAACATTTTGAGCTAGATTTTTTTTACGATCTCAATACTTCCTTCTTCAAGTGGTCTAGAGAAAGTAAAAAGTGTCTATTTACGTAATATGAGCACAAATCACTTTATATTTTAGTAGTGAAAACATATTTCTATACATTCTTAAAACTACTTTCAATGGCACTATGGAGTAAAATAATCACAATTTAAGAAGGAAAAAGTAGTTGATATTACATTGGCCACTTATGTAAGTTTTCGAGTTCATTTTTTGTCATATGTCCCATTATTTGAATACCGTATTTATTTTTAACTTACCAAATATAGTTATATGTCTTATGAAGAATGTTGGCTGGATACAGTAAAAATTTTGCTTTTAGAGACTAACAACTAAAGTGTTTTATTTAAACATATCCTATCTAAACCTAATATTCAAAAGTCAAAGTTTTTAACCTAAAGTTTAAGACAAAAAGCTGGTTTTGTTTGCAACACAATCACAATTAATACAAATTATAAAGTCTTACATTATTTCAACGTTTCGAATGGAACACGCTACAAATCTTACTTTAGATACAATAGTTAGATTCATGGAAATATGTAAAAAACACAGTTAAGCTATTAAATTTAATTGGGCTCAAAATCAGCTTAGTCACAAGTACTCAACTCTCCCAAATTCACTCAACGAGATGCAATTATTGGTGTAATACGTTCTTCATTTTTTGCGTCGGTTTCCCTAAACAATGAATGTTCACCTTTGCAGTCCACTGCAAGTGTTTGTGGATTTAACTTTAAGAAGGTGGCTTAGTGCAAATAGCTTGTGTTTTTGCATTGTTTAAGCCAGTGAGGGTATATTAGCCTTATTTTCCTCAATGCCTTTCCTAACATTATATGTACAATACCTTCTTGGTGCTGCACATCAGGAAATAGCTCAACAAAGGTTTCTAGGACAAGATCCGTGATGTGTGTGAACATATCTGTAGGGGATTTGAGATTCCCTAAGTCATCTTGCCCTTTGTTAAGATATGCTCTATGAAAATTAAATAATCATGCCCTGACTTCATGTTGGCATCACACTTTGTCAATGTATTCTTGCAGAGTTTACAATGAAATTTCCGCTCTATCTTGTAGGCAAGATACCAGAAACATATTAAGAGATCGAACAGATAAAATAAATTAATATCGAATATTAATTAGTGGTGATAAATAACGTTAAAATGGTATTTGTAAAGTTTTATACTCATTATTTTCCATTTAAAGTACTATTCATTAATAACAGATGTAAGATAACAATTAGGAAAGCAGTATGAGATACCTATTTATTTTGTATCTCGCGTTTCAAAAAAATTTTATGTAACCTTTAATTAGTTTACACTGTAAGGTGACCCAATACTTTAATGGACTGGACTAGTTTGACAATACTAGACCAGACTAGACTATAGTCTTATTTTTTTTAAGCTACATACTAATCATAGTAATTAATAAAATAAAACTTGCAAACTTTTTAAGATAAATTAATGGAGTGTAGGGTTTATAATATGTTGAAGAATTGCTTCAATAAACTGCAAAAATGTATTTATATGTATGGGCTCTTATGTTAATAATGATAGGCAGGGCTTACAAAAATACGGCCCACGATAATAGTGACCAGCCCGTTTGTCTGTAATATCTTAATATACTCCAGCCTACATTCACGTACTCACAAAATACAATATTATTATTATTATTTTATTATTATTATTATTATTATTAGCACCGCGTCTTACTACCTTCGTATTATACGCTTTTTAAGTAATTAATTTTCTTAATGGATTGGGAAATTTGGGGAAATTTAATTAGAGTAATTGAAAACCGCATTTGCGTGGGGGGGGAGGGGGAAAACCTTTTGGAAAAAACCCCCCCCAGTTCACTCGACCAAGATTTGAACCTCGATCTCCCCGTCCTCAGCAGTCGGCTTAAACGACAAGCGCGTTAGCCAACTACGCCACCAGGCGGGTCATTGATGATTTTAAAAAACATTCATCAAATAGCTATTATAGACGGCATTAGTGGCTACGTGGGTTAACCCTGATTTAGTTTGCCAATGTTGGGGAAGTCAGGGTTCAAATTTCCAACTAGATATTCAGGAGGTTTCTTTCTCTTAGACCAGCGGTTCCCAAATTTCTGACTCGAAAACCCTTTCACAAACATCTAAGTTGCACAAACCCCTGGAAAATATCCATAGCCACGCATTAATTTTATATTAATTTTTAAAAATTTATTTATTAACTTTTAATTAAAAGTTTAAAACCTTTTATTAACCTACTGTAGCTCGGTAGGTACTTTGGGATCCTTACCAAATATAATCAAATAATATTGATATACTTAAGTAAAAAGTTCAAATAATTATAGATTTGTTTAAAAAATTAAAACTAAAATTAAATAAGCAAAGCATGTAGTGAAATTTTCTTATCTTTACTGTCACAATTTCATCCGATTTCACATTCATTTTAAAGTGGTACTTGAAAGTGCGCTTTGACATAACTGAAAAACCCTCCTTTAATCACAGAATTCCCTGTCGATTAAAGTTTACGTTTATTTTTAAAGGTTTTAAAAGTTACTCACTTTCTTCCGTGACTTATGAGAAGGATGCGTTGCTTTGGATGGCACAGAGCTTTAAATCAGGGCATAAGAAGAAAAATAAAATGGTAACAAAGCTGTAATAGTTTTTCTCAACAAGAGAACTCCTCCTTTAAACTTAACCAGAAACCAATGACAAAGATGTATGCTTTTTTTTTAATTCAAATCGGTAAAAAATTTCAAGAAGCTGCTCTTTTTCACTCATGCTTTATGTGGATAATTTTCAAAACTGCTGTCTCTTCCAAGTATTGCGAAAAACAATTGTTATTATGGTTGAGAAATAAGTATTTGTTCAAGGTTTTTCCAGTCCCTTCAAGTGACTATAACCACGTTCTTTAAATTTTCGTTCAAAGAAAGCTGATTTTCTACCATGAAGTCGTGATGAGTATCAAATCACTCGTTTGATTTTTAACTAAACAGTTTCTAAAAAATTAATTTTTTTTATAACGTGATACGGTCTTCACAGTAAAACGTTAATATTTGCCCCCCGCAATGGGGGTTTAAATTTAATTTTGAGAAAATGTCTCCCAAAATGGGCCCAAAAACCTTTTGAGCCCCATTTATCTTGCATGCATTTTGTTTTTAAAAGGGATGGTGTAAGAAAATAAAATAATTGTTTAAATTTAAAAATCTTGTATGAGTTTAACTCGATAAAACCCCCCCAGATTTCGTTTTTAAACAAAACAGTTGTAAAAAAATTCCCCCTTTTCCCCTAAATGCTGCAAAAATCCCCATTACAGAAAAATTTTGGAGAACCCCGGAAAAAAATTTCGGGGCCTATTTTGGGGAACCCTGTTTAGATGGTTTCTAATTTCCCTTTTAAAAATGTTTAAAAATGAATAGTCTGGGGTAAAGTGGCCCAAAAAAAAAAATTTTTAAAATTTATTAATGCGAGAAAATGTTTTATTGGTTGGAGCCCCTTCGTGGTGCGTGTTTAACGCTTATCGGGGGAAATTGATGATGGGGGGTAAAGGGGTTGAACTCTCCGGGTGATTTTTGGGGGTTTTCAAAAATTTTTTCCAATCTCCCTCCTCGCAAATTCGGGTAATTTCCTCTAAATATAACCGTATTTCTCTAAAAATAAGCGAAATTAGTAATAAGGTAAAAATCTAAGGGTAATAAGACGCGTTGCTACAAAAAAAAATTTTGATGTGCCCCCAACACCCCTTTTAGTCTATCCCCCGGGTACCCACTTAAAGCGTACAGGTTTGTATCAGTGGGGAGGGAAATTTTTGAAAGTCTTTTAAAAAGTGATACAAAGATACGCAAGGGTCGATCGGTATTTGTCGGTGGGATTTCGGGGCAATTGTGTAGAGATTTGATTTTTTTTTTGTCGGTTTTTTCCGTTTGGTTTTATGATAATTTTTTGCCTTGGAGTGGAGTAGAATGAGACCCCACGTTATTGAAATTACCGTAAAAATTATTAATTTGGAACCAAAAAACATCCTGTCTTTCAATAAAGGCGAAAAACAAGATGGTGGTTTGGAGAGATGTGCCCATTGGCAGCATAACTAGAAGAACACCCAATTCGTACGTATCGTAGCAGTGTCCCCATTTTAATATGGATATCAGTGATGATACAAAACAAAAAAAGCGGTTTTCCATATCGTATCCTAGATGAAAGCAACGTGAAGGTACGAGGATTGCATTTTTGGAGACCGTTGGGGGTCACTTTCTCAAAGATGGGGTTAAAAAACGAAGTGGGTTTAAAAATTTAAAAATATCACAGTCAGAGTTTTTACTATCTGTGATAGGAGTGTTTTCAAATTTAGCGTTCACTGGTTATAGAAAAGGGATCAGGAATAATCCCCTTTTGTCATAGCTAGAAGAGGTTTATTCTTGAATGAGTAACAACTGTTTTCATGGGTCATTAGGAGGCCCCAATTCCACGATTTTATTTTTGATGAATGAATGTTTGGTTAATGATAAAACGTGTAGGCCAACAATGACCTTTATATGGTCTACATTGCTTGTTTTTATTATGGGTTCAAGTGGGCTTTGAGTAGTTTTTTATTAGTCAAAGATTTGGGGTTGTTAGAATGAAAATTTTTTTCTTTTAAATAAGCTAATACTATTTTTTCCTTTGTGCTACAAAACAATATAAGTTTAAAAATAAATGTATTTTTGTCCCTGGTTTTTTTGGAAATTTCCCAACAATCACAGTTATTATTTGTGTAGCATGTTAACTAGGTGTGGGCCCCCTGTTAAAAAAAGGAGGAACATTAGGTTTTAAAGAGCTTACCAACAATTTCCCAAAGCTTTTTAACAATATATTTCCCAAAATTAGGAAAATATTTTTATTTGAATATGACTTTTAATAGTAAGTATACTTGTTACCGACCGAGCAAGATTAATGTAGGATGTTTTTTCAAAATGAAAAACACAGCTTTTTGGGGTGTGTCCTCCTACCCCCACTTTTAGGAATTCCAATATTTGTTTGCAAAAATTCGAAGAAATAACATTTTTTTACGGTGGTGGAAATATTTTTAAAACCATCGTCTTTTCGTTATCGGCTCATTTGAAGTCGTGAAGGTTTAACAAATTGCTCCCATGAAGCTTTAAAATGGCCTTGAATGAAGAGAGAAGGTTTTGGTTTTACCCTTCCTGTTCAAAATTGAAAATAAATTTTAAATTGGTCCGATTAAATTTTTGAATCATAAAAAATGAAAAAATCTCCGTTTTGTTCCCCCCTAAAAAAGGTGCCCCCGATTGAATTCTGCCCTTTTTAAAAAAAAACGGTTTTCATTTTTCTCCCCCAATTTCCAGGAATCCAAAAATTCGTGCATCTTTGAACTCTTCCCTTGGGGGGTTTTTTCATTAAAACGGGAGAGGGTTCCACTATGAAGATTTTTTAATTTGTGATCAAAAAATTTTTAAATTTCCTGCAAATTCAGCAGTGCCAAGGGCGTGTCTGAAATTGCTTTTGTGGGGAAAAGGCTGTTAAAATGGGGATTCAGGAAGACTTAAAATTGTGTCGCATACTTGGGGCCATTTTTGAAAATTCTTTGGGGAAAAAAGTGTATCTTTTAAATTTTTCTAGAGTTTGCTTTCGGTTTCCACCTTCCACTGGGCAATCGTCAAGAAAAAAAAAATTTTTTAAATATCCTTCCCCAAAAGCCCGCGGCCCTCAAATGAAAGTCTTTAAAATTAGATGTTTTAACATTTTTGATTGATGGGGAAAAACATAAAAAGACGTGAACTTTCTTTTGTTGGAAAAAAATGTACATGTTTTCTTCTGTTCACCAAGCTTGTTTAAAGACTGTTATTAGGCCTTGTCACACACAAAGTGTGCCCTCAACCCAACTTTATTTAAATTTTCCAAATTTCTTCAATCATAGGCTTTAAGTTAATCTCTTAAATTAGAAGCGCAAATAGTGGACCAGGAAGTTTCCCATGTTTAAAAAACCCCCGTATATAAACCCCAAAAAGTTGCTTTGCAGGGATGAACCCCGCCCGTGATCCAAATCTTTAATTCCTTAATCCGTTTTTTTGATTGTATGTAGGAAATTTGTATTTCTCTCAAACATCAAAACAACTTGTTTTTCAAGAGGATCAGTATGCTTTTACTTTCATGGCAAGTTGAATAGTTTTTGTTGTTCCTGTTTTTTTGGGAATTAATTTACCCCGCGGAATAAAAGAAACATCGGAAGTTTAATCCCTTTTCTTTCAACGTAGAGTCCCCGGGGATTTAAAATAACAAGATAACGCAAAGTTTTCATTTTAGTGTAAGGGGTATTTGCAGTTTCTGAAATTATTCTAAAATGTTGCGGTGAGGGGGAATTTTTCTTTTTTTTTGGGCCACATCTTTTCCCGGATTATTGATTGGTTTTTTTTAACTACTTATTGAAGTTTTTTTAAAGAAAGTATTTTTTCTGGCTAGTATAGTTTTTTTTTTTTATTTTTGTGGAGTTAGTTCGGTTTCTAGCTTACTACTCGGGTTGTGGGGGGTTGAAAACTTTTTTGGGGGGGGAGTGGGGAATTTTTTTGGTTGGGAAACCCAGGTAAAGATTCAATTTGTTAAGTTTTTTTAGGTGCAACGGGGAAGGTTTGGAACTGTTGCGAGTTACCATCTTTGTGGGCACAGTGAATACAAACCATATTTGGTACTTGCATTTTTAAAAAAAATTGGTTTAAAGTACGTCACATATATTTGTTTTTTAATTGTTGTTGATAAATAAGTAAACTAATTTTTTTTAAAAATTTTAAAACCAAAATCTACGATCTTTTTCATTAATGGAAAAAAATAAAAATGTTGTTTTGTACGTTATTTTAATTTATGCAGTTTTTATATGCCCCGTACGGGATTTTAATTAAAAAATATTTACTACGACAGTTTTTTTTTTAAGGTATTAAAATAAAATAAATTTTCGAATAAAGGGGAAAATTTTCAAAAAAAAAAAACCCCTTGTATAAATCTAATAAAAGGTACGTCTCAAAGAATTGTCTACGCTTTTTTATGTTGTTTTGTTGTTGTAAAAAAAAAAAATTTTTTTAAAAACCTCTTTTGGGGGTAGGGCCAAAAGGCAAAAAAAATTGTTTTGTTCTAAATTTAGGGGGGGAGGGGGGGGGGAGAGAGAGAGGAGAGAGGGGGGCCCCGGGCCCTCACGGAACCGTTGGGGATCATTTAACAATACCCCCAAATTTAAAAACTAAAAGATGAAAAAAAATTTAAAATTGATTTTGAGCTTTATATAACAGTAGAACGGTATTCAATTCGGTGGTCATTTGCTTTAAATTAGGAAAATTTTTTTTTTCCCCAAAAGATTCAGTAATTGTTTTTTTTTTAATTTTTTTTTATTTATAAAAATTTTTTTTTTTGGGAGATTGTGCTTTCCCCCTTTTGGACCCGCCTAAAAGGGGTTTTTTAAAATTTAAAATTGTTTTTTGGGGACTTTTCCCCCCTTTTTTTTTTTAAAAAAAAAGAATCTGACAAGAACCCTTTTTATTTAAAAAATTAAAAATGGTATCAGGCGAAATTTTACAAAATTTTTTTGGGTTTTAAAATTTTAAAACTCCTTAAAATTTTTATGAAAATTTTTACTAAAATTATTTATAATAAAATTTTGTGAGAGTAGAGAGGCAAAAAAATTGATAGGCGCCCAATCTTTGCTTTAACAAAACCCCCCTATTTTCATAATTTTAAGTCTTTTTTTTGGAAAATTTTTTATATAATTTTAAAGAATTTTTCAGATTAAAAAATTTTAAAAACTTAAAGTTCCCCTTTTTTTAAACAATAAAAGTTCTTCTGGGAAAATTTTTAAAAGCCCCAAAAAAGTTATACTCTGTAACGTCAAGGTTAGTTTAAAATTTTTTTTTAAAAAAAAACAAAAAAATTATTTTGCCATGAAATAGTATAAAAAGGGCCCAGTATTTAAAAAAATTTTTAAATTTTTTTGGGGGTTTTTTTAACATTAAAAAAAAGTAAATATTTTTTATTTTTTAGTCAAAAATTGAAATTTAAAAACAAGCTTTGGCATTTAACTTCCCGTTAAATTTAAAATTTTAAAAAAGTTTTGGGTTTTAAAAAAGTTGCAACTGTCTTATAAAAAATCCCTTTGCGTACAGTTTATTTTAGATTTTTTAGAATTTATACACTAGAAAGTAGACTTGAGCTGCCCATCACGACCCAAAAACCATTGTTTTGAGAACATAGTGATTTTTTGCACAAAAAATTATGTTTTCTTTTTATTGTTTTATCGGGTTGGGGGGTTTATCTTGATTGTTTAAAAACCCCTGAAATATAAAAAAAAATTTTTTTTTGGGTTCAAAAGGGTTTTATTTGAAATATATAGGTATAAATTTTTCTTATTTTTGTATTTTTTTTTTTTTTAAGTGATTTTTAATTTTATATCCAGGGCTTGCGTGGGGGGGGGGTTTTGTGGGGTTTTCACCCCCCCAATTTTGGGTTTTAAAAACCGGGAAAACTGTGAATTTTGTGAGATTTGAGGTCTTTAGTTGGAAAATTCGGATTACTCTCTACTTTTAAATTTTAAATATTATGTAAGCCCCTTAAAACACAGTTTTTTTACAGACAAATTTAAAATTTCCCAACTTTTTGATTTTATTACAAAAATTTTAATTAAAAAAACTTTTAAAAAATAAAAGGGGGATTTTTTTGTTTTAGATTTTAGAAATTTTTAGTTAAAAATGTCTAGTGCCCGTTATCAGTGGGAAAGGGGCAAGGGCCCCGGGGTTTAAATTAATGCGGTTTTGGAAAGAAAAATAAGGAAATGGCCGCCCTTAAAAAATTTTAAAATCAGCCAGCAATGTTTTTTTTGGGTTTTTTGTGTTTTTAGTTTTGACTTTTTTGGTGCTTTACTGTCCAGTTTAATGAAATTTAAATTATCATATTGTCCAGACCCTGCCCCTTAAAATTTAAAACTTTATTAAATTTTTAAAAGGGGGAAAAAAAGTGAATGTTTCGCAACATTTTTTTTTTTTTTTTGGATCTCTTTTTTAAGTTTTAAAAGGGACATTGAGGGGTTGTGTTGTGTTTGACTTCTGAAAAAACACCCCCCTTTTTGCAAGTATCCATACTGTTTCAAAAGGGCGATGTTCTTAGTTCCAAAAATTTTAAAAAAAGGGGGTTTATGAAAGCAATTTAGGGGAAAACAACAATGAAGGAAAAGGGTAATTAGGGCTTGTTTTTAATTTTTTCAGTCTTTAATTTTTCATTTGATTAAAATAGGTACCTAAAAAAAATATGTTTTTTTTTCCCCCATAAAATTTTTTTTTTTGGGGGGTGGGATTTTTAAAAAATTTTTTTTGATTTCGTTTGCATGAAATTTCCCAAACACCCCTTTTGAATAGGTTTCCCAATTTGTCCCTCAGTTATTGCAAAAAAAATTTTAGGGGGGAAAACTTCCCCTACGCACTTTAAAATTTCAAAAAGTTTTGAATAGTTTTTTTTTGGGCCCCCTTTTTTAAATTTTAGGGCCTATTTCTTAAAAGGGTTTGAAACGGTTTCCCAAAAAATGTAGAAAAAACGATAAATTCCCCCCTTTTTTTTGCTTTATTTTTCCCGTTTTTTAAAAAAATTTAAAGAACAGGTAAAAAACTAAATTTTTTTTTAAAATGGGCGAACGAGTTATACTTTTTTTTTTGGGGCTAAAAAGTTTTAAAAATTTCGTCCAAGTGTGTTATTTTAAAAAAAACAGGGTTTCCCAAATGGGGGGCGTGGCGTGGGTTTTTAGTGGTTCACAATATTGGGGGTTTTGCTTTTATTTTACTTTTTCAAGGGTTTTTAAAAAATTTTGGGGAAAGGGGGAAATTCTAAAATAAATGTAAGTGGTTTTAAAAAGGGGAAAACTACCAAATTTACTGTTAGGTTATTTTGACTAATCCTTCCCATAGCTTCTTGCTGGGCTTGGGAAATTTTTGTGGCTGCTATATAATATGAAATAGTTAATTTGAAGGGAAAAGTTATGCCCTCCCCCTTTTTTATTTACACTTCCCTAGGATAAGTTACTGGGGGAGGGTTTTTGAACAAAAAAATTATAAAAATTTCATGTTTTTTTTTTTTTTCCGTAAAACTAAAAAAGAGTAAGTAAGTTTTTTACAAATTTTTTTTCTTTTTGGGGAAAAAAAAAATAGTAAATTTGACTTAATTTAGTATCCCCCCTTTATGTTAACGTTTTATGTATGGGCTATCTAATTTGTGGCCCGTAGTTTTTGTTTTAGGTTTTTTTTTCAATTTGATCACTTTAATTTTTTTGAACCAAAACTTTTTAAAATTTTTTCCCCCAAAAAAATGAATGTGAGTGTCAAAAAAAATAACATTGGCTTTAAAAAACAGGGGTTAACAAAAAAAAATTTTTAAAAAAACGTAGGGCCCAAAAAAACGATTCAAAAGGTTGAGTATCCCCCCAAAAATTTTTAAAAATTTTTCCCGGAGACTCCTCCCCCCCCCCCCTTTCCCTCCCTTCTCAACGTTGTTTTTCTTCCCCTTTTTTAAATTTGGGAAATATTTCTTATTCCAGAAAATTTGAATATCCCTTTCCCAAAAGGGTTTTTAAAAGAAGAAACCGGAAGGGAAAAAATTTCCCAAAAGGGAAAAAAATTAAGGGGTCATTTGCAAAATTTGGTCCGTATCTCATTTGGTATTTTTTTTTTTTCAAGTACTATTTTTTATTTGTAGGATTGGGCTAGCGGGGTATCAAAAATTTAGTTTTTTTACCTAACCCTTCCAAAATATTACCATATTATTAAAAATAAATTAGCCAAGTCAAGGTTAGTAAAGTAATTTTTTGGAGTTTCGTTTGGCTGTTAGCTAAGGTTTTTTTTTTAAAATTGGTTGGAAGATCAACAAAATTTGTTAATTTTTAAAAATCGTTCGTATGATTCTCTATATTTTTAAACTTGGTTTTTTCTGATTTAGAATTTAAACTTAGTATTTGCTCAAAAATAATAGAAAGAATTGATTGATCAATTTTTTAAATTTTTAATTGACGTAAAAAAAAAAAAATTGCAGAAAAAAAAGTAAAATTGGGGTAACTTTTGGTAATAATTTGTCAAATAATAAAAAACCTTACAATGTAATAAATAATTATCATTAATTATAAAAATAAGGTATAAACAAAATACTTTAAAAAAAAAACGTTAAAATGTTTAAAACTAAAGTACCCAAAAAGGTTAGAAAAAACAAATTCAATACATGAATTTCAAAATCAAATATAAACTTTTGGGTTAAAAAAGGTTAAATCTGTAAATGGGGTTTGTTAAATGTTGAGTATTAATATAGGGTTTTTAAAACAATTTTTTGAAACAATGTAAAATTATTTTAGTATTAGATTGCCCGTTAAAATTTTAATTTTAGGTTAACCAATTTGAAACGGTTTAAATTTTATTTAGTTTTTGGTAAAACTAAGTGTTTCTTTTTGTTTTCCCGTTACTCCTTTTGAAT
Source organism: Timema cristinae (assembly GCA_039000515.1). Taxonomy (NCBI): domain Eukaryota; kingdom Metazoa; phylum Arthropoda; class Insecta; order Phasmatodea; family Timematidae; genus Timema; species Timema cristinae. The sequence goes on along the minus strand of JBCFYV010001279.1, from coordinate 4,513 downwards.
TTACAGCATTGAAAAAAATACTGGAATACTCAACCCGAATGTTTCGACAGATAGGTGTCTAATCATGGTTTTTTTTATTTTATTTATTTTTAGAACCCGTCCTTACTACCCGTTCGGTTGTACGCATTTTACCTAATGTTAAAATGGTAGGGTTTGATTGTGGAGATGAAATGAAGGACTTACAGTTTAACGTGGAATCCGAACCACGGTGGCGGCCTGGCATTCCTCACATTCACAAGATGTCTTGTCAGAGGTGAAGGAAAAAAGGGTTTTGGGAAAACAGATAAAATCTGTGCTGGGACCGGGGGATTGAACCCCGGCCGCCAGACAGAGTCTGACACCTTACCCCAGACCAACAGGTCACCCTAATCATGGTAAATGTAAAACGAAATTAAAAAATATGAAGACAGAATAATATTAAAGAGTTACAATAAAAAGAGAATTACTGCTGTCCAATAATAAATTTATGAAGGAACAAGAATCATCAAACAAACTTACAAAAGTCATTGTGAAGGACATAAGTGTTGGTACGACAGCGATATGTTGACTGATTTAGGGTAGTTCGAGAAATTACATTTTGATCTGCTATTTTATTTTATTACATCAAATTTAACTTAACAAATTGTATCAATTAATTTTTTCTTTATAATTTGAGCAATATATCTTAAGTCTTAAATTCTAATCAAATCCACTCCTTACTTTCAACTCGTTTGAAAGTTTTCAAAATGGTATTGGTTTAATCTGTTTAAAGTAGTCCTCAATCGTAAAATGTAAAAGTATTAGATTCGGTTTAGTTTGACAAAGTTTTGTATAGTTGGTTTTGGATTAGTTTTGAAGCTTATATTAACGTTTGGAGAACTTAAAATTTTCAAGCTTATGATTAATTTTTTTTTCAAATGATTTTTTTAAGTTAAGTCATTTTATTTATATTCAAACTTTCAACCTTATCTTCACTGGAATATCATCACCCATTTGTATGTACTGGCACTAGAATGTACTATAAATATAAACAAAAGTAACTTTTAATGAACACATTTTTAGAAAATTATGTTTAATACAGTTTATAGAAAAATTACGAAAACTATGGTTTCTAACATATATGTTATGGTTTTAAAAACCCTCAATATCTTTTTTCAATTAAAAAATGTGTTTTTTAAAAAAGATGTACTCAAAAATATCCCAGTTCAGGATACTCAAAGTTGGCACTAAATGGGAGAGCACTTAACCCCCCACCCTTTAGAAATCCCCGGGTATTTTAAAACATGTTTTCTACAAAATCCTGGCAAACATTATAAGAAAGGGTTTCTCTGATTGGCTAGAAGGCTTGAATTTAGAATTTAAAGTTAAAAAAAGAAAGAACCTTTACGTGTAAAGTGTACTTCTAAGATTGGGAAAAAGTTTGACACCTCTATAAGCCTTCCCTCTATCAAAAATAAAGTCTATCTTTATGGTCACAATTGTGGAATTGTTTTTACGCGATTATATATGATGACTCCCGATTTTTTTTTTTTAACTTTAGAGTTAAAATCTAAACCGTTTAACTGGTCAGAACTTTCTCCCTCATTTTGATGAAAACAATATTTCAAAATTCTAGCTACTTCTTAAATAAATTGGTATTTCAAACGTCTGCAATTCTTCTCAATGCTACTAATAAAATTGCAGTTGACAGCCAGTCCCTTAGTTAAAAAAAAGTCCATCGTGTTTCAAGTTTTCTACGTCCATGAAGTTGGCCCCTCCACTTTTAAAAATTCAAGTTTTTATGATTGCATGTTTGTTCTTCGTTTGTTCCGGATTGTTCCGCAAAAATTTTCGTTTGTTCCGTTTTGATAGCCCCAAAATGATATGTTTAATTGGGGGGCCAACTTCACGGTAGCCCCCCACTTGTAAAAATTCAAGTTTTTATGATCGCAATCGTTTGTTCTTCGTTTTTTTCCGGATTTTTCCCGCAAAAAGTTTCGTTTTTCCGCATTCGTTCTTGCACAAAGGGGGCGGGAACTTGTGATCCACTATAGTTCCAGAAAGCACGAGTTTAATTATTGTTAAAGGACTTTCATGGCAAAGCTTTTTTTTTGGTTTAATTTGTAAAGCGTGTGATTGATTTAGTCGTATGCAATCTTTTCAATATTTTATTTAAATTCTTAGAAATTTCTTTGCAAATTTGTAGTTTTTCTAGAGGTTTAGGGATTTTACTTACTTTACTCAAATTTTTTTTTTTGTATCATTTTTTGATCGTCTAAGTTTGGACCCCTTTTAAATAAATATTGATTGATTTTAATGAATAATTTCATTGACAAGAAGTTTCCTTTTTATAAGCACTAGAAATGGAATAGATGACATTTCCTCCAACCGCTTCTACTACATCATAACTGAAAATAGTAGCAAACAAAAGAAGGTGTAGTGTCAACGCTTCTGGAGAACCTAATTCTGAGCTCACTGGTTGAGGGGTCAAGGGGGTGGGTAATGTCAATGCTATAGACCTAAAGTCTAAACACAGAGGGTGGCACTTTCTTTACCTGAGGCCCTGTAAGACTGCACAAGTCGTTCACACAAAAGGCCATTCATCATCACTAGTGACACGGGTTTTATTTAGAGTTTGTAATGGCCCGTCTACAACCAACATACCCCTTGACGGACTCACAATAACGCAATCCCAAATGCACTCGTAATTACGCGTCTTTAAATAAAAAATAGGACTATCTACAATAAAAATTCGTAAAACTTAATTTAACCAATAAGAACAAACATCAATGATGACTATAAAAGTCAAATTCATATTAACGTTTTCAAATAAAGGGAATACATATTTTAAAATATTTAAATGGTTAAATATAATATATGATTTTAATTCAAATTCTGTTTTCTGTAATAACATTTCCAAGAGCTGTTGTCATAGCCCAAATAACTTCATATTATTTGATTTTAGTAGTCCACCCATATTGGATTTTAATTTGGTTGAACGTAAGCCAACGCAACTACATAAATGCAAGAGATGGACAATGTTCATCTCCTCCCGACAAGCGGGTCCGACAGTTCCGACATACGATTGTGTTTGCGTAAGCTTACTGTAGTCAGATAAAATTACGTTATTGCGTAGTTGCGAGTCCGACAAGCGGGTGCGTTTGGTTGTAGACGGGCCAAAAGAGATCTAAGAACGAACAAACTAAAATACGATGGACAATAATCTGTAATAAACGAAATAAAATTATAAGAATACAAATTCAAATTTTGTTATTTAACTAAACAAGGTGGGAAAAGGGAGCTAGGCATAATGATAAATATATATTAATTTTAAAGCCATTAACAGGATATAAACCATTTTTCTAAAATCAATCTAAAACAAAATAAACATAACATCTTTAGGAATATTCGAATAAAACTAACAACAAACTTCAAACAAAAAATGTTCAAGTTTTGAAATAATAAAGGTGAGCTCCTACTAACAAAAATATGTGAGGCTTTGAAAAGGAATTAAGGAAAAGCCTTAAACAAGATCTAAAATTATTCAAGAACAAATTATTATTGCGAATTGTGTATGTTTGCGTGTGGGTATGTGTGTGAGGGCTGTTGGGGAGAAGGGATGGATTTGCCATAAGGATGCCAAACCACACTCCTACTGTAAGTAAGTCATATGTTGTCCTACCAAAACCAAAAGTGCGTATTTTTTTAGGGGAATCATTCGGAACAAACGAATAACAATCGATTGAAATAATAAAACATGGATTTTTAAAAGTAGGAGGGCTAACGTAAAGTTAGACCCTCACGAGTAGACAAAGCACCACAAGTTCACGTCCCATTTGTGCAAGAATGAATGAGGAACAAACAAAACTTTTTTGCGGAACAATCCAGAACAAACTAAGAACAAACGATTGCTACCATAAAAACTTGAATTTTTACAAGTGGGGGACTACCGTGAAGTTGCCTCCCCCCCCCCCCCAATGTAAACATATAATTTTGTGGGGCTATCAAAACGGAACAAACGAAATTTTTTGCGAAACAATCCGGAACAAACGAAGAACAAACGATTACAATCATAAAAACTTGAATTTTTAAAAGTTGGGGGCTACCGTGAAGTTAGCCCCTCATGAGTAAACAAAGCGCCACAAGTTCACGCCCCATTTGTGCAAGAACGAATGCTGGAACAAACGAAACTTTTTGCGGAACAATCCGGAACAAACGAAGAACAAACGATTGCGATCATGAAAACTTGAATTTTTACAAGTGGGGGGGCTACCGTGAAGTTGGCCCCCCCAATGTAAACATACAATTTGTGGGGCTATCAAAACGGAACAAACGAAAATATTTGCGGAACAATCCGGAACAAACGAAGAACAAAAGATTGCAATCATAAAAACTTGAATTTTTAAAAGTTGGGGGGCCAACTTCACGGACGTAAGTTTTCTTTATAATGTGCAGTCAGAGTAAACTTATTTGTGTGGCAGGATTAGGGTACTTTATGACGAGGGGCTGGGAGTTAGTGATTGGGGGGGGGGGGGGGGGGGTTTTACCCGAAGCT
>JBCFYV010001278.1:22500-53850 GCA_039000515.1 Timema cristinae | reverse complement strand
TAAGGGGGACTGTATAGAACTAGCTCAGGATAGAGATAGGGTGTAATGAGGTGGACTGGATAGAACTAGCTCAAGGGTGGGTACTTCTTTAAGTTGACAATGAACTTTGTAGTTCGTGATGCCAAAGAGTAAGTTTATACATAATATTATAATTCAATCCATTATAAAAAACTGCCATTTTCTAGGTCTAGGTGTTAGAACATCCATATCAGCTGGCTGCACTGACCCTAGATCTGCTATAGAATATTTTGATTTCAACTTACCACGCTAAGATAAGCGTCGGGTTTATTCCTGTAGCAGCTGCGTTGCCCCCTCAGTGTTTTCTTGCAACACAAACAAAGAACACAATAATAGCCCAGCAGTGAATCTCTCCATTGTAGAAACGTGGTCACCTCACCGAGCAAACACTAGCCCTTCGTCAACCTTGACAGACAAATATGAGCAGATTTTATCAGCCACTTGACTTCACCTTGATCTTAAATGATATCAAGATGACAAGACCACACTTAGCCAATCGAACACCTGTCAGCGTATATAGCACAACAACTACGCAAGATTCATACGCTAGCAAACTGCTCAAGAGCTGTGTCCTTCAACGTTTTCTTCTTGAAGTACCACTTGTCATGTTATAGTTATCTTATACCTGACATTCCAAAGCCTATCAGGGGTGAATACTTTTTTTAAAGACTGAATCGTCTTGTGAGAAATAATGTATTCATGCAGCAAGATTCGTGACTAGGTAAGCTCATTGGATTTTTTAAATTGGACTAGAATGGAAGTGACCAAAGTATTATTAATGAGCTACCCGAGTCTTGATATAGAGCTGAGTCTTCTTAGTTTTAACCCCAGGTTGGTGTCCACGTTCAGTTCAGTTCCGGTGATTTTTATGATGAAAATCCCTGCCCACCCAAAATATGCTGTCGAAAAGGGCACCAAAAACATGATGGCTCGATCAGGAGGCCAGGGTAGCCACATCATGCAATTATTTAGCTCAGTTCAACTCGTTCCCAGTATCATTTTTAAAACTCTAGTAATGTTTTAAAATTTGCTCCCTGCCCTCCATTCTCAACCCGCGTACCCTGGATAACACCCCACGACCACTGGTCGAAAACCGCTGCTGTTACCTACCAGCTTTTAAAAAGTATGTCCACAAAAGTAGAGCTATTATTCTCGCAGGGGTTTAGTGCAAGCAAATATTTTTACCGATGGAGGCCTTAGGTAATGTGGGAAGTTTTATTTTACCAAGACCGTAGCCAGAAGGTGTTTGGGGTTCAATTTAATAAATATCAAATTATAATACAAGTACAAATTAGGGGGCTGTTACCATAAAAAGCACTTTGATAGCTTCTAGAAGTGTTTAATATTTACAATTTTTCCTAGTATTCAGTCGTTAGTTAGTTATGTTGCATAAAAAACAAACACTTCAGATAGCTTTTAGAGTTGTTTAGTATTAATAATTTTTCCTAACCTACAGCAGTTAAGGGTTAAATTGCCATGAAACCCCTTCAGAGAGCTTCTAGAGGTGTTTTAATATCTATAATTTTTTATGAATATTAAACACCTCTAGAATCTCTCTGAAGGGTTTATTTATTTGTCATATTGGTCCTATACTCTGGCAGCTAGGGGGTTACGATGCCATAAAATAACACTTCAGATAGCTTCTAGAACAGTTTATCATTTATAAATTTTTCTAATTCTGGCAATTGGGGGATGGGGACCCCCCCCCCCCCCCCCCCCCCTTGAATTATTGGATGGCTAGGGCCTTGTTATTTACTCAACTCTAATTTAAACCCATCTTTCATTGGAGAATTTTAATCGTTTTGTTTTAACATCAATATTTCCCTTGTACTCAAATAATAGTTACTAACTCAAATTATAAAAATATGTCATCGTTCGTATATATAGGTTTGATTACCAGTGATTTTGGTACCACTCAACAAGGAAATTTGAAAATGGTTTTAGTGATTTTATTAACATCTGCCTGGGGAAGTTATCGTGATACATGATCATAATGGTTTTAGGGGAAACATTATTTATTAAAGGATAACCTACAAAGGACACATATTTAAAAATCTAGGCCCAAGCTACAAACTACTGAGAAAATATGTAGGTACCTAACTCGTTTCATATCAAAATAATTTTGAGTCTTATATCTATTTGAATGGGAACAATTTGAGTTTTAGAGTGAATTCATAAACCAACTATAATACAGTTTAATATGTTTTTATTTGTTTTACTGAATTAATGACCAATCAATGCAAAATGTAAAATTTTTACACTATGGTATCATTCACAATTAAATGTTACTTGATCCCACATAGTGTCTTCATGAAACTTTGCGCTTCTGTACTTGGTCTTCATTTCATACAGTTTCAAATTGTTACTTGACTCCACATAGTGTCTTCATGAAACTTTGCAGCCTCTGTACTTGGATTTTTCATTTATACAGTTGTATAATGGTTTGTAGGAGCAGATTTTTTGATTTTGATTTTAAGATTCTTGTAAATGGTGGTGGATAGGGGATAGAAATTGAAGTAATTGCAAAGGATTACGATATTTATCAGTCGTTATGGCGATGGTGATTCATAAAGTGCTTTTAACTGTGTTGTTGAGCTTAGACGTCCTCTTTTGCCTTTTTTCAGTTTACTGATTCAAAATATCTTCTTCATTAAGGTTTTCTTATAAAAAACACGTAAGGAAGCTCCTTTTTGAGACGAAAAACCATTGAAAATGGCGAATACCTGTGACATTGCCTTTGACTAAGTCATCCATAGGTTCGATTGAAAAAAAATTCTCTTTTGCCATCCGTAATACACTAAATTTACGGATTGCCCCTGCCACCACATTAACCCAGTCGTCTGTAATATTAATCTTACGAATATTGAGTTTTCCCAGAAATATATTTTCCCTGTGGATTTTTTTTTCTAGAGTAATGACTTGTGTAGGCCTATTTGGGAAAAGATTGGATATATTGCTTCCCATTTTAATGTCACTTTCAGTGATCTTATTAGGTTGGTGTGCGTTCCTCTCCTTTCTGTTGGAGGGACACCTGTAGATCGTCATTATTTCAGTACACTTTCCTCTCTTTTTAGAACATATTTTTACAATCTTATTAAATAATGATTATATGTTTGAACAGATTTTTCTTTGTTCTGGACATCGTTTTTACCTGTTACTCTTTTCCTATATTTTTGGGAACATCTTTCTTTTCCAACTCGACTCTCACCTAACCCTTTTCCTTGTTCTCTTTCCTCTCTCTTCAAAATCTTCTGATGAAACAGATTTGATCATTTGGTTGAAAACCCCTGTCTTGGTCGGTGTCATTACTGGCTTGCAATAAAAACAAACAATTTTTAACATCTAAATTAAACTATTCTATCTGATTTTTATTAAATGTATTTAATCCTTTTTAAGTAGTTTTCAATAAATGATCCAAGCTAATAAAAAAAAATATATATGCCATGTTTGTTTAGTGGATTGAGTAAACCATTAAAAAATTACTAATCCCAAATAGTTATGTTGAGGAATAATCTTTTTTAGGCCTCTAATAACAATTGAATAAGTTTTATTTTACCTTCGGATCATTTACTCCTACTTTCTATTTGGTTCTGATTTCCTTGGCTATATTCTTCCTTTTCTTCCATTATAAAAACTACAGATTGATAAGATTGACATTAGATAATAATCACCAGATTCCGCACACACAAATGTGTCTTTTTGTTCCGGTTTTGGCAAAACAGTTTGGAGCCAAAGAGGTATTAGTGCACTAGTTGGTATTCAAACTACACAATGGGTATGTTATCTCAAAATGTATGATATTGTCACTTATATCCTTTGCTTCTGACATCTCAAATTAAAGAACTTTTTTTTAAATGCGTTCATTTTTATGATTTTTTTGTCTTAAGCACACACATATTAGATATATCTATGTTTGTGAAAAAGTAACTTAACGCGCAAATGTGTAGAAAGGAAAATACTTTTTTTTGGATTCATTTTTTTAGTAATGATCTTACTACTTGTCTGTGCTATATACTTATGTGATAATTACGCTAAGGTGTTTTGGATGGAGAAGGTTTTTTTAAAAAATAAACGTCCCCGATGTGCGTAGAGGGAGACTGGAAAAGAATTTATGAACTTAACACCCTTAAACAAATTACCAGTTATCATAAATTATTTTAGAACCTGTTTAAATTTTTTATATATTATAAGTTTATTTAGAATATATAATTTATTTATGAATTAATTGTTACGGGGAAAAAATTTTATATTATTCACTATGAAAAGAATAATAAAATTATATGTTGAAGTGGAATTATGTGCATATAAATATTGATAGGCTACTATATACGTGTGATTGTGATTATATATTAGGATCTAGGTATATTGTATTTGCACATAATATACATAATCACAAAACAATATGTAAACAAATACACATATTAAATTCCACTTTAACATTTAATGTATTTTTTTCCATATTGTATTTTGATAATTTTAGATTTAAAGTCCATAATAAACAGTGGGCTCATAGCTAAATTAGTGGGGTGCTGCCCCAGACATTTTTTTAGCCTTTGTTTTAAAATTGTGTAAACGGAAAAAATATGTAAAAAAATAAAATTTATTCAGGAACTTGATAAAATCTTAACAAAAAAAACAAACCTTTATAGTTACTATGGTACGAATATATTTCTTGTTGTGCTTTTGCCTGGCTGGATTTAGAATATCAGGAGTTGAACGACTCTTTTCTTAACTTAACTCTCTCATAGAGGGGATAACTGTGAAAACTTAAGTGTTGAAGTTCATTAGAGTCACAGAACTTATTTTTGGGGATGATAAGGCCCATGGTTAATGTTTATGTTAAATAAAAAAACGAAAAAAAAAAATCAAATAGAATAGCTGGAAGCAAAATAAAATCCAATTCTACACTCTTCTACATTTTTTCACATTCAAGAATATGGTACATGGTTTTTAAGCACAACACATGCTGAGTAAAAAAAAAACTTCCTCCACCATCACTCTAGAACCGGTACTGCGAGAGCAATAGTGCTCTCTCTACCTGGCAGTCCCACCTTTCCCCCCCCTCTCCTATGTGCCCCTGCGCACAACAGTCAACACCACATTATGGCATGTGAAGCGCACAGTTTCATACAAAGATTTTTGTATCTTTTTCATAAACTGGGGATGGCTACTGAAGTATGACACTAAGCTTAAGGAATATATATTGTACTACAAAAAAAAAATACAAAAACTAAAAGAAAATAAGGACTCATTATATTAAATGATATCGATAATATCCAGTGGAAATAGGGGGTATGCAGTTCCTCAGTGCCAAATTACACGAGCCGCCATGATAAAAAACTATAGTTTTAGTCTTCACACCAACAATAAATTGTTAAGGATGGAAATTTTAAAATACATGCTAAATAACTCGTTTTTCTCACGGGATGGTTTTTATAATACGTTTCATCTTTTTTAGCTAAAGCGGATTGGAGATAGGGAAAAATCACTCCCTTTCAACTTCATTCCATTAAGAGTTAAATTTGAAAAATAAAAAATTAACTATCGCCCTTTACCTAAAAATGAACCTCCCTGCCAAGATTCTCTTTCCAGCTCAAGTGGTTGTTCAGGCTGTCGTATTTTTGATTAATTTTATCTAAGGGGGTTAGGTATGAGGACGAAACATTTTAGAGATAATCTTCCCCGATTGCTTGGAAGGAGAGTGGGAAACCCCTTTAGGAAAATTAATCCTCAATATTAGTTCGACATGTTGCATTTTGATAGTCATATCTTCTATTTTTGGTTCAAACCTTGTTTTTCTTCAACAGCCAAAAGATGTACTTAAGGACTCTCCCTACTTATAAATTATTTCATGTCTGCTTTGAAACCACGTGTTTTTAGAAACCCGTTGGCCGGGCTTGTGAAGTCGAACACTGTCGAGATGTACAAAAGAGGGGTAGAGGGATGGGACTATGTGCCTGACAGGTGTGCGCACTAGCACTTCTTTCCTGGCCCCCAACAGAAAAGGCGACATAGGTTTGATGTAATAGGGGGAAACGGGCAGGCGACTTGAATAAGCCGGTAATGGTTAAACCCGCATCGTATCTTGCTACTGGTAAAAAGAGGGGACCGATGGCTTACTAAGGGCCGGGGATATGAAAGTTATTTGAATTCCTGCAGGGTGTCATTTCATGATAATTCAAAGCATAGAGGGAACTGTTGTTATCAGAGCCGACAAATGATTGAAACACGCCTTTAGATTTTTATTGTCAGACCGATACGGCTATCAAACGAAATATGAAAAGTGGAAATTTTCTAGAACCGAATCATGCAATAACTATATTAATTTTAATAAGCAATTGATTTTCTTATATGATATTAATTTATAATTTACAAATTTAACATACTAATAATGATAATATGTACGACTAAAAATTATTCTACTAATTTTTGGAAATTTTTTTTCTCATGTTCTAGACGTAAAAGCATAGTCCAAACTTTAAGTTAAATTGAATTTTATCATTTATGTGATACCTTTATGTAATTTAAATAAGATATATAATTATAGAATTATTTCGTTAAAGGTTGGCATGTACCTTTTATCATTAAGAATTACAAGAAATATTTAGTTTAGGTTTTTTTAACTATTGTGAATTTGTTTGATCTACCTGCTGAATTTAAGTTGTTTTTTAGATTTTTATCAAGACTAACCTTCATTTAAAAAGTTACACTATGTACTGGCCGAAACAAACTGTGTTTTTGTTTATAGTATTAGTTAGAATGAATGACAAATGTTACTAAGAAATATATTATTTTGGAATCTTCCCTCTACATCACCCCTAGTAACCCCTTTTGGCTATCTAAGGACTTGAACCCCTTTCGTCACAGGATAAGATTTGTATTTCCCCATTTGCGCATCATTGAAAACTGAACCCTCCAACACAATCTGGTATCTTTGCCGAATGATGAGAGAGACAGAATAATAAATTAGGATGTAGCATCATTGCTCCCCTTATGACACCTGGATACGGGATTCAAATCAGGGATTTGGTGCAACAATATAGGGTTTGTATTTATAAACGTAATTAGCTTTTTTCGAACTTGCAGGGACTCGAACCCCCCTATCCCTTCCGTCACAGGGTGAGATGTATATCGCGTTTGCACTGTTGGTACCTCTAGACGTAGCACGGAGAAAGTTGTCATCTCGGAGAGGGAGGTAGGTGAATGAAAGATAACATCAAATAGATGCCCATTTACGTGGATCGGGCAAGCACCAATGCGGAAATAATATTTTCGCCAATATGTATCCACCACATTTACATGTGACATGCCCCATTGAAGCGACTATAAATATAACCATGAAATCATTAATTCGGTCATTGTAGTTAATAATGAGAGCGATAAAACAATCATAATGAGTTTTCGACGCGTTGGAAAATTGGCTAAATTCAGGTATGTTTAAAACGTATTGTATATTTTAATGTTTACTATTTTGTTATTACGTCTTTGGTGTGTTTTTGGTATTTGCTTTTTGACAGACTTTCAAGAAGAAGATGAACCTGCGGGGTTAGGTAATTCAACCGGTGAAGGCAAATAGCCAGACCGTTGGAGTTTTTTTTTACCCAAAGGGTGGAATTTGCTTGACGGATGGCGAGCTCCATGGGCAAATTTGCGTCCTGCTTTAGATTTTAGAGAAATGTAATTGTTTTTTCTACCAATATCGTAATTAATATGTATTTATTTAATTTCAGAATACTGGGAGCGTTTCGAGTGGTTTCAGGTCTGAGGGAGCACGTAGAACCCGCAGAGGGTTTAACAGCGTGGTGTGTGGGCACCGCCCTTGGAGACAAAGCAATTCGGCGATGGGTATCAACCTCCTAGATGCAGTCGGTGCTGAATCCAGCACCTATGCCTTACCCCGCTACCAGGTACCACCCCCCAGAGTCTACCGACGCCACTGGAAATGCTATCCCTGATGTTTGTGGTGAATTGGACCTGATAGACCAGCTGATATGTAAATTTGCCATTCTACATTTTAGAACCGTTACAAGTAATATATAATAGCCACTAGTTTGGAAATAGACAGTTTATTACGCAAGAGTTATTGGGGTTCTATCTTCCCCAAACTACTGTTTTTTTATCCGCATATCTACTACAATTTTGTCAAAGCCCGTTCCAAGTTCAAACAAAAAAGAGAAAATTATAATTGGAGTCTTAGTCACGTTTGTATTGTGTGGATCAATATTTGGCCATAACCTTAACCCCGTTAGACATATGTCTGTATACCTAACTATTGGTACCGGGTTCGTTCCCGACATGGTTAAAAATGTTTTCTTTGGTAAATTATTAGTCATCGGAAAGGGATGTGTTTGTTTGTGGATGTTATAGTCTTGACATCAATGAATAATAAAATGACCCGAGCTTTAGACTTGAAAACAGTAATGGATATAAAATAAATGGTTTTTTTTTTTATTTATACCAAGGGATAACTTTATTCGGACCATTTATATATATTATTTAAAAACTAGATTTCTTGAATGATTTTTGTGTGGTTGTGGAGCCTAAACCTTAACTGTTCGATACATGTCTGCATACAAACTATTGGTACCGGGGTTTTAGTTCCGACACGGATAAAATGTTGCTTTGATAAAATTATCAGTCAACGGATAGGGTTTGAGGATGTTTAGTCTTGACATTTTATGAATAAAAAAAATTACCCGAGCTTTAGATTGGAAAATAGTATCTGTATACTAAACTTTTTGGTCCCGGATTCGTTTCCGACAGGCTAAAATATGATGGCTTGATAAATTACCAGACAGTGGATGGGTTTTTTGGATGTTTTTAGTCTCAACAGTTAATGAATAAAGAAAGTGGGCTCAGACTTTAGACTGGAAATAGTAACAGATATAAGTTAAATTGTTTTTATTTCATTTCCACCAAGATTAATCTTAATTATGACCATTTCGAACATCAATATCTATTTTTAGTTAATTTGTGTGGGGGACATATATTCTCCCACAGTAATCTTATTTAAAGCTAGATTTCTTGCATGACTAAGCGTGGTTGTGCTCGCTTATCGGGCCAACAGATGGCGTTGAAAGCCAATTTCGACCCTTATAAAGGTTTAAAGAAAGGATTAATGTGTTTCAATGTGTTTTAAGCTCACTGATATTTCTTACAGGCATTCAAACATTTTACAGGCATAATAGTTAACAGGGAAATTTTAATTTTGATTTAGCTGATCATTTAATTGAGAGAGACAAATATTATATATTTGCGCCTGATAATTTGTTTGTTTGTTTGTTTGTTTTTTTTGACTCACCAAGGTCTTGGGGTTTGATTCTCTGGCATGGATAAAAAAGCAGATTTAACCTTCATAGTGATAAATTAAATTCCTAGTCTGTATTTTGTAGTTGTCATAGGGTTTCAATTTTACTAGGATTAAAGTGTATTTATTACACACACTTTTCGAATGGTCTTGCGTTCGATTCTTGGATGGATGAAAATGTAGGTTTAACCCTTCATGTGATTAAAAATTTAAACTCCTGGACTGTATTTATAGCTATCCTAGGGTCAAGTGGTATTTTTTACACACACTTTTAGAAGCGACCTGGGCTCGATTCCTGCATGGTTGAAATTGTATGGTTTAAAATTTCACAGTGATAAAATACGCCCTGAACTTAAATTTTTTTGATGAAGCAATTATCTTTAGGAAAAATTAATACAAAATTTATATATATAAATGAATACAATATATATATATATTTTATATATTATATTGTGATATCATTAAAAATTAAACATGCGTAAGTTTGCAGAAAATATGATTGTAACAATTATATTTCAAGTATTTACTTTGAAGTTAATTTGACACGTGATTGTGTGTTAAAGTTCATTGAATGCTGAAATGTCTTGCTGCATCCCCCGGGAGACAGTTTCCCCCACCAGTGGCACTGAGCCCCCTTCGCCCCCCCTCGGTGCACCACCCTTTGAGCCAGGGGGACGGTGTTCGAGCCCAAGCGCGGTGAGGAAGACGGGTCCACGGTCCCCCCACAACCTGTGGAAACGGTGCAGTGGGACGATCTTCGGTGTCACAGTTGGGAATTAGTGGCCCGGTAAACCAGATGTGTTAGCTCCGTCCAAGGCGTCCCTCTTTGAATCGTCGAGGAGAGAATTAAGCAATTGAAGTGGGTTTTTTGTGTCGGGCGTGAAATTTATCATACAATTAGGGGGACAGAGAGCGATCGTGTGCTCAAACCTGGTTGAGGATCAAATCAATGCTTTGCTAGGACGTTTCCAGGACCCTGGATTAGCACCGAGGATCACGTAGATCTACTATTAGTCAATACCAAAAACCCTGTTAAGACCCGTATTTGTCATTTAGGTGGGCAGAGTTACTTTTTGAGGGTGTGCTTCTAATGTAAAACGAGTGTTACAATTCAATGCTTCGTTCTCAGTTCGTCCCCCTTGTTTATAAGTTACGCCACTTTAAAGAGCATGTGGGAGGGGTAAAAAAACAAATGTGCACTGTAAGAAATAATCATAATTTTCCATACAAACAATATTGTATTTCTCCCATAATTTTTAATATACCATACGGTATTTGGAATTTTCCCGTATGTCTATCGAACATTTCCAATGCACCGAAAAGTATCCATACATTTATATGGGAAAATTTCAACTTGAATGGGAAAACCGATTCGTAGTCAGTGGCATGCGCTATAATAGAGAGAGAGAGAGAGAGAGGGGGAAGAGAGGAGAGAGAGAGAGAGGAGAGAGACGCGTTTGTCTTCAAGTTCAGAAGAAGTTCGCCATATTTTTTAGTGAAGAACATAGTGTTAAAAAAAAAGTTATCAAAAATTATTAATTTTTTGTTAAAGGGTTTTTTTGCCCTGTTTTTCTCACCATTTAGTGAAGAACAGTTAATTATTTTAAAAATTAATTATGAGTAAAAAAGGGAGGAATTTCGCTTGTTAACCCCTAATTTGTAATAAGAACAAAACCCCACGTGGCGTTGTTTATTTTTGTTCAAATTGTTTTTCTTGTATAGGATTGAGCTATAATTTTCCTACATTTGCTAAAAGTTAGTAAAATAGGGTATTTTGAAATATAAAAAAGATTAGGATTACCAAAACATTTTTTAATTAAAAATTAGGTTGTTAAATAGTAGGCACTTTTCCCCTAGGCATTTATTTTTTTAAAAGGGGGTAAGTCTTTTGATGTTATTGAATTTTTTTTAAAAGTGATCTTATGTGCACTTATGGGTAAAAGATTTTAAAAGTCCCAAAAAAAAATTATTTTTTAGGGGTTATAAAAAAAAAAAAAAAAAAAAAAATTCCAATTAAATATATAAAAATACAATTTTAATGGGGTCAAATTTAAATTTTTCCATACCCAAACATGGGAAAAATCCAACCGTAATAAAAATTACTACCGAGTGTGGATTTTCCGACTGTTTTGGGGAAAAATTAATCTTGTAGGGGTTAATTATTTCCCCAATAATGAAAGGGAAAATTTTTAACAGATTTTTCTTACGTGTGATAAATTTCCCCCCCGCTGCAATAGCCGAAAAAACCCAAGGAATTTACATTCAAAGGGTGAACATTTTTCCCTTCCCCGTGATTGGTTGTTCCCAAGGGTGTTTTTGCTTTAAAAAGGGAAACCAGGTTTCAAGGATGAAAAAACCCCTTTTAAAAAAATCAAAATGGGTGTCTTTTAAAAAATCAAGGGGAGGAAATATGCTGTGATGCCCGTGTAAATTTTTAAAAAGGTGGTGCTGGGTAATGAGCTAAAACAATTTCAAAACCTCTCCGAAAAAAATTTTGCCGGTTAGGGAACGTGGGTGGGCAGGCCTATAGGGGGGCCCTAATTAAACTTGTTAAGGGCAATTGATTTGTTTTTTCACACGATATAAAAAAAACCCCATTTTGACGTCTAAAAATCCTTGACACCCGCTTTAAAGTGCTGTACTTTTTCCCACGAGTGCCGTGTCAGTTTTTTCAAAGAACAGCCCAAAATTAAAATCCCCGTTTAAAAGTACTACGCTAAGGCGATTTGCAGTGGAAGTAAAAATGTGGTTGTAAGAATGCGGGGGGTTTCACAAAAGCAGTTTTGAAAACCAAAACGTCCAGTTTTGAAAAACTTCCGTAAAAAATTTCTCCCCTATTTCCCCTAAATCTAAAAGAAATAGTATTGGGGGAAGAACAAAAAAGGGAAGGTAAGCTTTTTGTGCCCAATGAAAAACCCAGCGAAGTGTCCCCATCCCGTTTTCAAACTTTGTTTCCTGGACGAAGTCAATGCCAAGCGAGCATCTTTGGGCAGGGTCAGGGAAACTCTAGCCCTATGTTCTTTGAAAAATGCAGGGGGAATGTGCATTTTTTAAAAATTTTAAAAAGGGGTAGAATTGTGGTCAGGGGTCTATCAAATTTTTTCAGCAACAGCTTCCCCTAGAAGAGTGTTGACAAATCATGAACCTTTTTTGGACTTTGGGGGTGCCGAGGGTCGTCAAAGCGAGAAAAAACAAGATGCCGGTTAAAAATGGGTCTATCTATCCCCTAGAGGGGCGCGTTTTTAATTTTTGTGTGTGGACCCTCAACGTTCCCGTAACCCGGGGATATTGGTTAAACCCCCGTTGCCGCTATTTCAACGTTTGATCGAACAACTCTTGTGGATATATGCGACACGTAAAAAATCAGGGGAGTATCGATCTCGAACGCACGGTGGAAAGCATATCGAGATGGTTTCTTAACAGTGCTCCCTACTATCCCGTCAAGTCGTCGGTTTGGTTTTATTACATGTGGATTGTGAACTAAAAAAAATTTTTTACCTAGCATTTAAGAGTATTAGAAAAATATGAACGATTTATGGGGTTTCCTGTAAAAGTTTTAAAATAAATATTATGTATATGTTGAAAATTTAAAATTTTTTAAAAATTATGTTTTGTAATATGTTTTTTTATACATAAATCTTTTGCCCCCCTTAAAGTGATCGTAGTCAACTTTTTGAGCCATCAAACTGGCACCAAATTAAACGGTTAAGACTCTTGTATTAGCCCCGGGTTTTTTTAAGGTCACGATTTTTCCCTGTTTGTAGAGCTGGAAAACGGGCCCCAGTCATCAAAAAAAACCCCATTGCAACTCATTCAAGGTCATTTCCAGCTTGTCTTGTGACTCCCAAAAACTGGACTGTAAAAAGGGAAATCCATTATAAAAAAGGAGTGGGGGGGGGTTTCGAATCAAAAAAAACCCCTTGTGGGAAGGGTTCCCAGATCAATGCTTTTCCGGGTTTTCAAGGTTGATTTTCCCTGTTTGTTGGCCCCCAAAAGGGAGCCAGTCTCAAAGAAAACCCCATTGAAAATAATAAGGTACGATTATTTTTTCCTGACTTTCTTGTCAGTCCGAAAATAGCCCCTGTCAAAGGGAAAACCCTAAATAGGATAGGGGGGGGGGGGTTTTGCAACACATCCCTTATGGATGGGAGTGGGGGAGGTGAAAGGGTCTAAAGGCGGGGGAAACTCTTTACACCTTTTTAAGCTGCCCTCAGGAGAGTTTCGTCCCTGTTCCCCCCGTGCGAGGGAAGAATGTCGATGCAAAGGCGCAAAACAAATAAAAAAAAAAATTCAAGCCCATCCCCAAACCTCCCCGACATAAAAAAGAGAGTACAAAAAAAAAAACCATGGGCATCATAAATAACCCCTTGAGCACAAATAAAAAAACAATAAAAACTAAAAAAAATAAAACAAGACAATATAAGTCCAAAATATTTGGAAAAGACCCAAATGTATGGAAAGGTAGGTGGTCGGGTGGGGGGGGGGGGGGGTAGTGGGGGTGGGGTGGTGGTAGGAGGGTGGTTTGGGGGGGGGGAAAAAAAATAAAACCCAAAAGACGAAAGAGGCGTGGTCACGTGACAAACTCAGCCCATACAGACTTTTACAGGGTTTTCCCCCTGTATAGGGTTGATTGGTCCCCACCCACGTAAAAACGTTAAAGATTGCAAACGAAATAAAGTTACATTCCATGTGGTATTAATTATTTGTTGAGATGTGCGTTATCCCCCGGGTAAACGTTCTAAAACTAGCAAAACGCAAAATTTCCGGTTTTATTAATCCAATCGCTTATTCCCTTTTTTGTAACTCCATGGGGAGTCCCAAACTTCAAGATTCCGCAAGCGATAATAAAAAACAAATGGGGGGTTAGGTCTCCCTTGCCCCTGAGTCCTTGGGAGGTGAAGGGTTGGTTTGACGGTGGTTAAAACGAGGGGGGGGTAGAAAAATTTGGGGTTTTATTTAAAAGTTCAAATTTGTTTTAAAAAGGAAAAACTGTAATTGTTTCAATTATCGAGTTTCTTTTTTTTTTTTTCACAAATAGATTTCATTTTTGGTGTTTTATTTATTTTGTTTTTTTTTTAAATATTAATTCAATTATTTATAAGAAAATAAAAAAAGTCGTTTTAGGAAATGGAAAAAATTTTTTATTCAGTTTGGAACAATGCGTTTTTTTTTTTCCCTCTAAATTTAAATGTGAAAGTACATTTTTGTATTTATATAACAATTAAATGACAAACCAAGGGGGAATTTCCCACCTTTCCATCTCAGCAAACAAGATAGAAGGTTTAACTTGTTGATGTGGGTCAGTTCCCATTGAAACTTTTTATTGGAGTTGGTTTTAACGGGTCAAGGCTAGGGAAGATATATTCCCCTAGGTGTATACTATCGGGGTTTTCGTGTCGTGACGGCCCGGTTAAAAAGGGAACGTATCATTTTCCTTATTCTTTCTTAATTTTTCGTTTCGTACAAATAAAAGTAAGGAAAGGGGTTTGTAGCGAAAGGAAGTTTACGGGGTTTGGTGGAAACAAAGCTTCGTTAGAGGGCAAATACTTTTTAAATACGCCCAGTCAAGGGGTTGATCCGGGGGAGTGTAGGGTAAATTGGTTTTTTTAAGGTCCTTAAGGATAAAAATTTTTAATTTTTATTAATTAAAAATTTTTAAATTTTTAAATTTTAAAATTTATATTTCGATTTAACAACTAGTTGAAATTAACATTAATTTAAAAATAAAAATAATATTTAAGAAAAAAAACACAAATTAGATTAAAAATTTGTAATTTTAATACAAAAATAAAAAAAACAAAAAGTCGGTCAAAAAAAAAATAAAAATTAAAATGTACATGTTTAAATTTTTGAATAAAAGAAAAAAATTATATTTTTTACTAAACTTTTATTTTTACAGAAATTTTAGTTTTACTCTCCTTTTTTTTTTTGAGCTAAAATAGAAAAAGGTGTTGCCTAAATTTTGTTTTGGTCTGTGGGATAGGTGAGGAAGGTGTTTTCATATTTTCAATTTAAGTATGGTTTCGTTTTTATGTTTTTTTTCTATGCGGAGGGGACGATCGCACCAACCCCCCCGGATCCCCTGGCCCGCCGGGAAAATCGAATAAATAATGACTTTTAGTGCTAATGAGAAAAAATTCCTGTGAGGTTTTTAAGATGTCACAAATCCAAAAGTTAATATACAAAAAATTAAAAAACAC
The DNA here is from genome assembly GCA_039000515.1 of Timema cristinae. Classification (NCBI taxonomy): domain Eukaryota; kingdom Metazoa; phylum Arthropoda; class Insecta; order Phasmatodea; family Timematidae; genus Timema; species Timema cristinae. Next base: position 38,325 of record JBCFYV010001278.1, on the reverse strand, counting down.
TTTTTGGAATTTTTGGGTAAAAATGAAAATTTAAAAAAGTTTTTTTAATTTTGATAAACATTTTTTTTTTTAAATAGTATTAAGAAAAACAATAAGTGTAATGATCGTTTTTTTTTTGGAACAATTATATTTAACAGGCCCCGATTTCCTTTTAAAGATTGATTTAAATTTAGCCCAAGTACTAAAGTTGTTTTTTTAAAAAAAAATTAGTTACAGGTTTTATTGTTTTCACTGTCATCTACAAAAGGGGTAAGCTGTAAAAAATATCTTAAAGGCTGATAATGGGGCCACACGATTTGGAACAAAATTTGGGTTAAATTCTGCTTTTTGTGGCAAAGTGACAGAAATGGCGACCAAAATTGGGCTCCGAACGACGACAAAACCTAGTCAAAATGTTTGTAAAAAGTGGTCGACAGAAAGTTTTTTTTCATGCAAAGCCATGTCGATCCATGGGCGTGGAGTAGGACATGTGTAAAAAGCCAAATTTGGCGACAAAAAAATATACAAAAATTTTGGAATGCTTGGGGGTTTTATTGACCCCAGTTGACCCACTGGTGACTAGTTATGATCGAGGACAAAGTGTTTACACAAGATAGTTGACCCAATTTGGGGGATAAACTAATCAACAAAAAAACTGGTCGATACGTGTGAACAAAATGATAGACGAAAGTAATCTACACGAAGGGGTATTGACCCGTTTTTTTGTAAGGGTAGGACCCTGTGTAGGGCGACCAATGATCGAAAAATATTAACAAACTTTGTTAGATAGGAAAATAGTGGGCCGTCGATGTCGAAAAAATATGTCAAAACCCCAAAAATGATAGAAACCAATGGGGAGACAAACGTTGGATGGATCCTATAATAGTGGGACGGTTTTTTACTATCGAAAAAAGAATCGCTAAACAAAAATAGGTGTTTTATTTTTGTATCCCGGTGTTCTTTTTATATTATTTAGTTACATTCATGAAGTCTGTATCCGTTATAAAACAAGTCAATGATTAAAATAGGTGCTTTAAACATTAATAAAAATTCCCTTTGTTTAAAGTACAAAAAAAAACATTAAATGTTGGGAAATACACCAATCATATAAATAAATACAGCGAAAAAGTAAAAAAAATTTTTGAAAATAATAGCAGAAAAAGGTTATGTTCTTAAAGAAAAAATACAAAGGGAAATTAACAAATATTAAAGTTATTATTTTTTATTACAATAAAATAATCAACAAAAAATAACACAATTCTCTAACCACATCATTTCACAAGTACCCTTATTAACGTTGTTATCTCCTGATTAATATTGCTTTTTTTTGGAAAGTTTCTCACCTGTATTATTTTTTAATTGAATGTATTTAGAATTATTTTGCATTGTCACCTGGGCTATTTTGAAAATTATATGCATGCATAATCTATATTCCACAATTTTAAAATTGGATGTCTCTAGAAACTATTTGCAGGGGTCGTTGTCACCTCAATCACTTGGCGCATTTTTGAAAATTAAATGTTTAAGAAGTTATTTGCAGTTTTATTCAAGTTTTTTTAGCTTCATATTCGAGAATACAGAAGGTGTGAACTACATCTAGAAAAGGGCTAATTTATTCCAAGAAGGGCAAACACCCCCCTCTAGACTCCATTTATCGTTTTCTCTGTCCCCAATTTGAAATGGTCCCTCCCACTTTTTTGAAATTATACTCTTTTAAAAGATATTTAGAGTAGTCCCCCTCCAAATTTTTAGAACTTTGGATGTTCCTAGAACCCATTTTGAGTAGCGTCCTTCGGAAATTTTTAAAAAATTGGATACTCCCGAAGTATTTTTAATAGTCCTCAACCAGTTTACTTTTTTAAAATTTAGATTCCTGAAAGTATTTGAAGGGGTTCTCCTCCAAAATGTTTTAGAATTTAGGTGCTTCTTGAAAATATTTAGACTGCTCCTAGCTTGAATTATTTTAGAAAATTAGATGCCTCTAGAAACTTTGAGGTGGTCTTCTCTGGAAAAAATTTTGATAATTGAATGTATATAGAAGTTATTTTGAGGTTAATGCAAGATCTTTTAACTTCATTTTCGATAGTATCAGGGATTTAAAATAGATTTAGGGGGGTGGGATTTATTTCAGCTGAGATTATTTTCAGGGGAACGAGGCCCCTCTTCCCCACCCCCCTCGGTTCTACCACCACCATAGATTGAAAGTACTACACACATTTATTAGAGGAGTCCTGCATAAAAAAAATGCTGACCATTCCTGTTGGGAGACTTTATTACGATCCCCATAGACAGGACCTTTCTCTCCCCACTAAAAACGGGGTAAATCCATTATATTACTCTACATTCTCAACGTATATTTTTTAAGGTCTGTATCAAAAGGCCCTTATTGCACGTGTGATGTTGTGCTCAACTACAAGTGGAGATAGGCAAGATAAACAGTAGTATGTAGAGGCCTATACATTTACAAAATGTGCTTCACCCCGTGGCGGTAACTTTTTTTGTGTAGGGGTTTATATAAATATTTTTAAAAGGAACTTTCTTCCCAAATTTAAAAGAATCCAGGAACTCAACACCATATATTTTGTGAAAATTGAATACCCTTAGATCCATTTTGAAAGGTCCTTGTCCATAATATTTTGAAAATTAGACTCCTTCGAGATATTTGGAGTGATCCTCTCTAGAATGTTTTGATATTTGGATACCCCCAAACGCTAATTATTAGTAGTAGTGTGCTCGACCGTTCGGTACAGCTCGGGCTATTTTGTGACGCGTTGTTTATTGCTAACATTGAGGAATTTGTAAACATTCCCAACAAGTGAACATATAGTCCCTATTTTGTGTATGAGGGTGATATCTGAGTATGAAAAAACTATAGACCATTTTCTGTAGGAAGGGGATAATTATAGCCCTTGCCCCCCCTTCAAACCCGATTTGGGAAAATTTGATAATTGGTGTAAAATTGTCGTTTAAAGGGGGTTTTAAAAACACGGAAAATTTCAAAAAAAATATTATCCCAAATTTTGGGGTGATTAATTATCAGGAACCCCTTCCCACCTCCGGCCCCGGAAAACCCCCCTTTTAATATCAAAAAATTTTAATTTTTAAAAAACAGTTCTTTCCCCCTATGATTGGTAAATTGGTGTGCTGATCGTTCGGCGACGGGGGAGTGAATAAACCCGGATATTTTTTAAAATAAAATTTTATGCCGTAACTAAAAAACCTTTATAAAAACCCGGTTTAGACCCCCAGGACCCCTTATTTTTTTTTAAACTTACCCCAATTACTTGAAAAAGTTTGAAACCCCCCCCCGGTTTTGTAAACTATGTGAACATATGGGACCTTTTTCCCCCCCTGCGGGGGAAACCCCCCGGTTAAAGTCTGTCCGCTCCCCCCCCCTTTAATTTTCCCCTGGTGGTAGGTCTAAAAAAAACAGTTTTTTTAAAAAATTTAACTTTTATTTATTATACATTTTTAAAAGGGAATGACGCATATTTCTTTTTATACGTTTTTCTACGTGTCTTTAGATGCGTTAGTTAAAATTTTTTTTCAGCACAACCCACCCATGTAATAGCCCAAAACCCGGGAACGACTTGGCACTTTAGTGGGGTAGCCCCTGTGGAGACCGGTTTCTGATGTGCTTTTTCCCCGTGGGTTTGTTCAGGGTGACGAAAACCCGCCGATTCCGTCGCCCCCCATTAGGGGACGATTTGTTTTCAAATCAGATGGGTTGGGCAAGGTGAAAAGGGGGGCGCCCAAACTTTTGCCCCTTCGGTCGGGGCGACTTTCATGAGGCCCCACACGTCCCAAAAAGGACGCCCCCAGTAGGGGGTAGATGGCGCCCCTTTGATCCGGCGTTTTATTTCTCGCTGATGCCAAACGGTCACGCACAGGGTTCAGAGAGATTTCGTGATTGTCGGGACAAATTTTTGGGAGGTTGGTGTTGTTGAAAAACTTTGTTTTTGACCGCTTGTAGCCTCCCAAAGGTTCTTGCCACCTGTCCCGGTTAAACACGGGCATTTCCCCGCCGCATTTTTCTAGTTAGATGGGCGAAAAAGCCCTTTCTTGACGCAGGGAAACGTGACAACCCCCCCCCTTGGGCTTTCGACTCCGCGGGGGAAATTGTGTTAAAAATCCCGGTGAGGGGGGGGGGGGTTTTAGGCTTTGGCAAACGTCGGGCCCTTTCCAATGATGTTCGGGGGGTTTTTGCCCGGGCCCACACCAGGGGGCCGCCCTTTTATAGGTGCCCCCGATTGGACGCCCCCGGCGGCCCTATTGTCTTAAAAAATGTGTTTTTAATATCTCACACTTTACCCTTGTTCCCGCACGATCGGTGGCGAGGTTTAGGGGGGAAAGTTTTCAGCGGAATTTTTGGGAAAGCGAAAATTAAAAGGTCCATGGACAGTTTTGGGGCCCCCAACGTTTTTTGAGGCGATGCTTTAAAAGGTATGGGGTTAGGGAAAGTGTGATAAGTTTTTTTTGCTTTAAAAAAATCCCAGATGCGAATTTATACGCGGGGGGGGAAAACCAAAAATGTCAAAGTATTCCCCCGCGCCCCCGTTCTTGTGAAAAAGATGGGGGCCCCAATGTTTTCCCAGGTTTGGGGGTTGTGGATCGGTGTTGATGACTAGGGGGAAAGGTCGCGCTTTTTTGGGCGGGTTGTGTTTAAAGCGGGGGAAAAAAACCGCCCTTTACAAAACGTAACAGGACTTGTTTTCAGCGAGGGTTTAGGGTTTGTGCGGGGTTCCATTTCCCTTTTCATCCAGTCTCGAAATCCCCAAAACGAAAAAGGGGGGAGAGAGAAATTCCTTTACACAATATGTCCCATGCAATGGTTGGGGGCCCAATTTTAATTTTTTTCGGGGCCCGAAACAACCTCTTTTCGTCCAGATCTACGGGGGTGTAGACGTGTATTTGGCTAAAAACTTTTTTTTTCCGACCCCGGGGACTTTTTCCAAACGGTTTTCCCACGCGTTGGGCGCGGGGTGGATGAGGGATTGGGAGCGGCTGTAATCCCCCAATCACCGTTTTCCCCAGGGATACCGTGCGATTTTTTTACTTTATAGTCGGCTTTTTTTTTGGGCTGGTGGAAATTTTTCTTCGTTGGTATGGGGGTTTTAAAACCCCCAATGTTGAAGTAATGTCCCGGGCATACAAAAAAAAACACTCATTTCCCTTGACGAAAAAACTCGTTGTTGTGCGATAAAGGGCTAGGGAAATCCACAAGGGACGTCAATGGCTTTAAAATAAAGGGGGGAAAGGGGGGGGAACCCTTTTAAAATTAATTTCCCAAAACCCGGTCCGACTTTTTCTGCCCTTGTCGATGGTGATGTTTTTGGGAAAAAATCCCGTACCCCGATACGTTGGGGTTTTCGAGAGAGCTCGGGTGAAGTTTCACTTCGAGCTAAAGGGAACCGTCCCTCGTAAATTCCAATCCCGATTGATGTGGGTGGAGGATTAGGCGTGAGTTTGGGAAAGCCATGAGGGGGATACCCTTTGGGGGAAAGGCTTCTGGGTGATGTTGCATCCCCGTTCATAAAAAGGTTCCCGTTCCAGAAAACAGCGTTTTGGTAGGAAAAAGCATGTGCCCGTTTAAAAAATCGGCTGTAAGGGTTTTCGAGGGTACTTTTTCCCCCCTTCCCCCGTACAGCGAAAAATTGGTTCATGCGTGGTTTGAAATTTTGAAGGGGTTCTTGGTGGGGCTCCAAAAAGAAAGCGCGTTCAACAAAAAACCCCACGATGCCCTTTGGGGGTAACGTCCGGTGGAATACGTTGCCCAGCGTTTTCCCCTTGCACCCCCGTAGGAATAGTGGTGTTTTTTTTCCCCAAAAGGGGTTTAAAGGGGTACTTTGCGGGACTGACTTTTTAACGCTTTGGCGTTTTGCAACGTTTTGACGGGTGTATTTTGGGCCCAGGGCCTAAATTGAAGGTCGGCTTCAACGATGTAAACCTTAAAGTGAGGGAGTTAAGGGACCCCCAAAAGGGCAAAACCCCGTCTTTTGGAAGGGGCCCAACCCTAAATCTGATTTTGGTGTCGTTAAAAAGGGGATTTTTTTGGTTAAAAAAGTCAAGTGTGGGATCCCCCAAAAGATCCACCGTTTTAAAATTCTTTTTGTGGTGGGGACTGCGATGGCCCCTTAAAATTCCTTGTTGTTGGCTTTTGATCTAAAAGTTTCCGGGGGTGTCTGCAAACCCACAAAACGAAAAGGAAAATTTGCGTTTTTTGGCTTCGCGGGTTGAAATTTGGAGCGGTTTCCCGTGTAGCCCTATGGCATACGTGTGGTGGGCGGGGGAGATATTTTTTGGGTTTTAAGAAACACGTCCCCTGTGTGAATAAAAAATGCACCCAAAAATTTTGGGGGGGCAATCTTTTCACCTTGTAAAAAGCGCCACCATTTGTTTCATGATGGCCCCCCGGAGATGGGAGCATAGTCTGGGAAAGATCGTATAGAACTGCCTTGCCCGGGTAACGGAAAAATTTCGTGGGGAATAAACGGTGGGGGGGAAGATAAAGGTTTGAAACGGAGTTTTTGGGCCAGTTTTTAAAAACCGGGTTTTGGTGGGTGGCAGGGAAAAAGAAAACCCCTTTCACGCTTCCCTGCCAGGATGGGGGTAAAAAGAAACGAATCTAAAATGAAATTATCTTTTTTTTCCCTTTCTTGATTTTTTTAAAGGGGTTTAAAGCCCTTTTTGAAGGGACGTCTTTGCTTCTTACGACGCCCTTTAACCTTTTCCCTTTAATCACCCTTTAAAAACTTCTTTCCCACCGCTTTTCCCTTTTGACCCACCCTCCCCAACCCCTTTCCCGTGGTTCTTTGAAAGGACCCCTTGTTTTTCACGTGGGTTTAAAAACGTCGTTTACCAATAACCCCTTTTCCCAGGCCCTTCCCCTTTTCAGCAACGGCCCCACGCTTTTAAAAAAAGGCCCACTGAAAAAATTCCTACCCCCATCCCCGCGTTGATGGGGAAAAAACCCCGTGGTAGACCCAAAGATATTCCTGTTCCAGCGGGTCGATTTGCATATTTGGGGGGGAAAAGGGTTCTTTTGAGACGTCGCGAAAATAAAAGTTTCACGCAAAATTTTTAAAAAATCGAATGGTCAGGTTACCCATGTTTTTTCTTATATTGTTTTCCCAAGCTTTCATTTCCCTTTAAGCAGGGGCCCATATAGTGCAAGGGTCGTAGCAAACTGTTTATGTTTTTGCCGTTTGGAGTTTGTTTATTTTGTTACCGACGAAAAAGAAACAGGGGGGCCACAATTCTCCCCGGGTGGGCTCGACGAAAATCCGGGTGATTTTACATTTGCGGAGGGAAAGGCTAGTAGAATTTTGGGTTGGCTTAGGGACTTTGGTATTTTTGTTCAGTTAGTCTTGGATCAAAAACCGGTCTTGCCCCTTATTTGGATGGACAGCATCCCAAGTGTATTTTTTGGTAAAGAGAAAAAACAATTTTCAACTTTTTGTTGGGGTTTGTGTATTTAAATAAAATTTTTCCAAAATCCCCTTTTTAAAAGCCTCTACATCTTTTTGAGCCTTGATCAATTTGGATAGTGCTTAGTTTCCAGCGGGGATATGACCCTTAAAAAATTTGTTCCGCCGTTAGCGCCCACCCAGTTGTACCATACATATTTTGCCCCTTGGGGAAAGGGGGTGAAAGCGGGGGGAATTTTAAATTTCGGGGGAGGCAAATTCCCCACCGCCCGTCGAGTGTGAGACGGTAAGGAATTTGGGGGTTTTGAAATTGTGGGGGGGGGGGGGGGGTTTTTATTTTTTGGGAAAAAATAAAATTCCTCCCCTTTTTTTCCCTTCCCCCCCTTTTGGTGAAAAATTTGGTCCTGCAGGTTTCCCGTTTGCGAAAATGGGGGGAATCCGGAATTAAACTTGGGGGGGTAAATTTTTCCACTGCACGTACATTTTTTTTTTTGGGGCCCCTTTAACCCCTTGAAACGTGTATTTTTTCAACTTTAAAAGTTTTGGGGGACGAAACGCGTTGCAATTCGGGTTGGTGGGAAGGGTTTCCCCTTCCCCTCTTCGCCGTCAAGATGGGGTGAGTTGTGGGACGCAGGTTGTGAATCCCCGATCTGTGACTTTAAAAATTCTTCGCCCCCAATTGCTTGAAACCCCTTTTCCCAAACAGCTTTTTGGGGTTTTAAAAATTAGGCCCCCTGTCCCCAAATTTGATTTTTTCCGTTTGGGTTTTGGACGCCGTTACCGTACAGTTATTTTGGGCTTGAAGTTTTTGGGTTTTCGAAAGCGGGGGCGATCTTGACAGGGTAATTTTTTGGGCCCCCGTTGTAAGCGTCCAATTTTGGGAGGACGCCCCACATACCATACTTTGTTGTTTGGTTTAAGAAGCCCAATGCCCCCTTTCGATTTTTGTTGAATCTTTCGGACGCTCGCCTTTCACGCCCTGGATTATTAGTGGTTTGTATTTAATGCACGTTTTTTTCTCGCTTGAGAAATTTCCGGACTGGGAGGGTCCCGGGGAACTTGCCCCCTGTCCTTTCTGAAAATTAGTTTGTAACTTTTTGGGAAATGCCCTAAAAGGGCCCTTTCTCTAAACCAATCCCCTTTTTGGGGAACGGAAGCGCCCTCCCCCGGGCCCCTCTTGCAAAACACGTCGATGAGATGAGAAAAGTACACGGCACCCTCGTTTTATTTGGCGAGTTTCCCGCAAAACGTTGAGTGGGGCTTCCCGGGAGATCGTAAAAGTTTTTTCCCCACATACGATTGGGGAAAAATTTTTTAGCCCCGGTCTTTTTTGGGGTTTTAAGCGTCCTGCGCAAAAAACCCCTTCTCTTACTTTGGGGGTTTTTTCCTTTGACGCCTTATGAGCGACGCCCCCCCTGCAAACCCCTGCAGGTTGAAAAGGGTCGTAGTAGAGTGTCCTTTAAAGGGCTTAAAGGAGCCAGGTTTTCGTCCCCCTCTTCTTTTTTCTTAGAGCTTTGCGAGGTGTAAGTGGTTTTTGGTGGGCGTCGGATCTTTTAATGGGCGAAAAAGGGTTTGGGGTTTTCCAAAAAAATTCTTTGGGAAACATTTTTTTTTTTAAATTTGGCCGTGAAAAAAATTCCCCACCCGTCGGTTCGCTGTGTCTTTTGGTTTCTGCCCAGTTTCGTTGTTTTAAATCCAGGTATTGGATGCGGAGAGGCGTATCGTAAATACCACTTCCCCTTTATCGCCCCAAAGGGAGATCCCGCCTCGAGATTAATATGTTTTTAAAAAAAGTTCCTTTTTTACGCGCTGTCCCCGGGTACGGTTTTAAAGGGAGGGGAATTAAAAGACCTTCGGGGGTTTTGGGGGGGGGTGGTATTTTCAGGCGGTGGGGGGTTTGTTGATTTATAGTGCAGATGCGTTTCGCTTTTTTGGTTTTTAGGTCCTTTTTAGACTTGTCGTCGAGTTTTGAAGCGAGTTTTTTTTTCCCTTTTCCTTGTCCAGCTCGGAGCCCATGATTTTTGGCCGACGCCTCTTGTTGGTTGTGTTGTTCTTTTCGGTGTAATTTTTCCGGGGACCCCAATATCTTTCTTTTCGTGTGTTCCTTCATTATTTGGGTTGAACAAGGACCCGAGGCCCAACGCTGTTTAAACGGGGCAAAAAGAAAGGGGTGGGAAACCACCCCCTTTTCTAAAAGGAGTAGTGTCCCCTTTTTTTCCCCAGTACTTTTCCTCTTTTCCCGCTTTTGCAACCCCTGATTGTGTGCAGGGAAACTTGTTTCTGCGAATTTTTCGCGGCACCCCCCCTTTTTAAAGTGTTGTAGGACCCTCGAAACGGCATAAATCAGTTTCTTGTCGGCCGTTTTCAGCAAGGGACGCGTTGGGGGGGGGTTTTATTCGATGCATGACGTGCAGAGGGGCCCTGCTTAAACCATTTTGGGGGATCATGTTATAAAATTTTTTGGGAAATCGGGAAGGGGGCCGGTTTTTTTATAATTTTGGGCTTTGGTAGGTAAACGAAACCCCCCCGTTTTTGGTGCGGGTTCTAAAATCTGAACCTTTTTGGTTTGTACCTTTTTTTGAAATTAACAAGATATAGCCGTGGGGGGGAAAATTTTTAGCATCGGTGTAACCCTTTTGTAAAACAGGGGGTTTTCCGGCATACCTGGGTGCAAAGGGTTGAATCGACCTCAACTTGGGGTTTTTTAAAGCCGATTTGTGTGCGTTTAAAAAAAATTTTCTTTGGGCCCCCTGCCCTGGTGGAATTTTATTTTGTGTAAGGTACAGGCGCTTTTTTTTTGATGGTGGCACCCTTTGGGTTTTGGAAAAAGATCGGACCACTTCGGGGGTTTTTCACGCATCGGGTCGCCCAGGATAATCAGGCGGAGGGGCGTTAATGTGTTTTTCCCTTTTCCCGGGTTTAAAACCCTTACGAATTTTGACTGAACCGTCTATTTCCCGAATCCGGTTCCCCTTAGGGGTTTTTAATAAAAGGTGTTTTTATAAATTTAACGCAACTTTGTGCCCAAAGTGACGGATAAAGTCTGCTAAAAAAGTGACCCCCCGCACCCGGGAAAGGGGGCCCCTGTGATCCCAAAAATGGTTGTTTCACTGTCCAAAATGTTTGAGATGAGCTTATAAGTATATGGGGCTTGTATTTATTGGAGGGGGAAGGGGGAAGGGGGGGGGAGACGAAAAACCCCCCCAAAAACTTAAAAATTTTTTAAAAAATTTTTTATTTGGTCATAAATATTTTACAATATATAATAATTGGGTAAAAATTTTAAAATTTGGTTTTTTTTAACACCCCGTGATTATTTAAAAAGGGGGGGTTTAAAAATTTGGCCCTCGGTACTAAATAAAAAAAAATTTTAACAATCAGTTTATCATATTTGATAAAAAAAAAAAATATTTTATACAGAAAATTTATTATATTTAAAAATTATTACAAATAAAAAATTTGACTAGAAAAAATTTAGGTAGGGGAGGTTTGCATGGAAAAAAAAAAAAATAAAAAAAAAGAACCCCGGGGCAAAAAAAAATGCTTGTTTTAAATGCAGAAAAAAATATAAAAAAAAAAATTTTTAAAAAAGGGTTTATGGGTGGAATGTTTGAGGGGAAAGAAAAAAGGTGATTATTCGGCCCGTTAAATAATCCCTTTTTTAATTGTGGGGCGAGCGGGGTTTGAAAGGCCCTTGAAAACCCAAAACGGAAACGTTTTAAATTTCATCGTTTATCCGGCTTTTTGGTGTACACGGACGGTTAAAACCTGTTGCGAAATGGTCCCTCCAGCGAAGGGCCCTTTTTTATAATTTTTTGGGGTATCTGATTACCGTTCCGGGGGCCTGTTTCGGGGGACCACCCGCTTTGAAACGTCAAAATTAAGTCGTTCCGGTTCCCGGTATTTTATGGTGACCCCGGGGAATTTGCACACCGTTTTTTTTTTTGGGGGGGAATCGAAAAACCGACAAAATTTCCGGAAACGGTAATTCTTGGGACGCAGAAAAAAAAGGGGCCCCTTGTAGCTTCCCGGCCGGAAAACCTAAAGTTGCCCGGGTGGGGGTCCCCAAAAAGTTCCGGTCGGGGAATCTGCCCCCGGGGGGTTTTGTAAAACAGAACGTTACCCGGGGTCGTGTTTACAAAACCCCGGCCCCCCAAATTTTTTTCAAGGTTTGCCGTAAAAGTGAAAACCTCGAAATTGCGTGGGTGGGCACTCCCCCGCCACATCGTGTTAGGGTTAGGGGAAACGCGGCAGCGATTCTTGTAATTGGGAAAACTTGCCCTGTTTTAAAAATTTTAAAGTTGCCCACGGTGATGTACGGATCCGTCAGGAACTTGTGGACCCCCCTTGATAGTGTTGACAACGGTACGTTTTAAAAATCGGGTTTTTTTCCCCAAAATTTTTTTCCAAAACCAAATTTAAAAAAGGTTTTTAAACCCCGGTGTGCGGGGGGAAGGGGGTTTTTTAACCCGGAATCGAAATCGATTTTTAAACCCTTCCCTTTCCTATAATTTTAAATGTAAGTAATTTTCCTTTCGTGAGGTGCACCTTTTGGCCATCCGTGGCTTCTATTTTAATTTTAAAAAAATTTCGATGTCCCCGTGAAAAGGCCCCCCAAAAGTTTTTGAGGGTTTTAAAAGAACTTGTACCCCACCATTGTGCACTGCTTAAAAACGATGATCTTTTAAACCGGCTTTTGGATTCGTAAACACCGGGACCCCTGTCAAAACAATCTCTTTTGTCGTTGTGCCGACAGGTTTGGTTTTTTTTCCCCCCCGATTTCTGAAACCAAGTTTAAAACATAAAATTTGTGTGCTGTTTTGGCAATTCGGGAAAAGGAAAAAACCCCGAAAGAGGGGGTAAACCCCAAATTTTTGGCTATGCCTTTTTTATCAATTTATAGGGGAAAATTTGGTCCGTAAATTTTTGGGGGTGGCCGGGGGTTTTTTTTTGTATTGCAAAGTAGGTTTCACGAACAAACTTTAAGTATTTTGTTCTTTTTTCCAAAAAGGAAAGGTCAGAATTTGGGGAAAGAGTTTAAATAAAATTTGGTACCCCCGCAAAAAAATTTGGATCCCTGGGGCTGGGGCCCTTTGGGTTTACACCTCGGGGCGGGTCCCAATCGTTGAAAGGGTCTTGTTCGTGCGTTTCATTGGGGGAAAAGTACACCCCCACATTTTTACGCCGTGTACCCGGCGTTCTTAAATTTTCTCCAAGCGGGCCCGGGTCCCCTTAAAAGCGCGCTCCAGGGTATCGTGGGGGCTGTTTTTGATGGGGGTGGTCCTGCCCGGAAAAACAGACCCGGGCCCCCGTGCCAAAAACCGTCCGAACGGGAAAGGGACGGGGTGGTTCTCCACTTTAAAAAACGCCCCGTCTCCCCGTGCCCTAACAGTTTTTTTCCGCGGGTTCCCCGCATAAAGGATAGAGACACCGCGTTGATGGCCCCCACCCGACCCATTGTACGGCAATGGCGATTTTTGGGCCCCGCCACCGGTGGGCCCACCGTTAGGGACAAACGAAGGTTTTCCCCTTTTAAGAGGGTTTTCTGGCGGAAAAACCAAACATGGCCGCTAAAACATATTAACGTCTTAAAAGGGATCCCCTTTTTTTTTCCCCTCACGACCCAGGTGTCTCAAAAACTTTTGGCAGGCCTTCCGCTTTTTTTTTTTCGTTTTTTTTAAACCTAAACCCATTTCCCAAAGCCCCGGGGTTTAAAAATCAAAGACTTTAATTTTTGGGGGCCAAAACGGCCCATCCCAATTCCCTCAAAGCTCCCCTTTTCCCTTTCGACCGACTTTCCCCGACCCCGTAGTCCTCCTTTGGCGGCCCAAGGGACCCCTATACCCCGCGTTTTTTTTTGTTGAAAAAAGGGGGGAAATGTTTTTGGGGAAAAAGACTCGTCCAACCCGGAACGTTTTGGGAAACTTGGAAAAACGACAGGGGGGGAGAAAGTTAAAGGAGTAAAAAAAGGGTGGAGGGGCCGGGTAAGGGTTTGGAAACATGTTTTTCCCCCCGTTTTGTGAGCCTGGGGGCCCTTTTTTTCCCCCCTCCATATATTTTTTAAAATAAAATTTCCGTCAAAACCCCTTTGGAATTAGGGGTTTGGAGGGTGATGTCTTTTAAAATTTTGAAGTTTTTAATTTGTTTAAAAAAAACAAAAAATTGGGGCCCATTGGGGGAATCCCCTTTTGAATATGGAGTCCTATCCCCCCGAAATTCGGGGGCAATGATTGTTCTTTTGATCTTATGAAAAACGGCCCTTTGCAAAATCCCTGCAGGGAAAAAAAATTTTTAGGTTCGTGCAGGTAAGTGTTACGACCTTAAAGAGGCGTTTTTGTCTGCATTCAAAATCGAAAAATAAACATAAAATTGCTCTTTTCAGCGTCGGTTGGAGGGGGCCCGCTTTTAAAAAAGAAATACCCAAAAGGGGGGCCCCATGGGTTCGCAAACCCCTTAAAAAAATGTTCTTAACCCGGGGTAAAAAATCCTGCTTTTTTCCAAAATTGAAAAATTGTCCACATACCCCCAAACCCTTTTTTGGGGAACGTACAGCCCGCATTTGGGCCCTCTGAAAAAACCCGGGGACGTTTGTGGTTACCCAAAACACGGCTGGTTTGACCCCCGGGACGCCCGCAACCTTTACAGGTCACAGATGACCTAAATGCGGGGGTTTAGCGTAGCTTTCTTTTGCACGGGGATTCCCCAAATTTGTGCCATTTTATGTTCAAATGGCACAGGGACTCCCGGCAAAAGTCCCCCGCATTTTAAACGGGGGGGATGTCAAAAATTTTAAAGAAATCAAAATGGTTTTGTTTGTTTTCGTAAAAAAACCCAAATAAAAGGTAACCCTTAAAAAAGGAATTTTTCCAGGGGTTTGGGCCCTAAATAAAAACCCCCCGGGTTCCCCCAATTTCCCCTGAATACGGGATTTTGTATTCGGTGGGGTATGTTTGAAATTGTTTAAAGTTCGGGGGACCCCACCCTTTAAAAAGATTCACCGGTTTCACCCCATAGTTCCTTGTTTTTAAATTTTTTGAAAAAGGACGACCAATTTTGATTGCTTAAAGGTTTTTCCGTAATGCATCCCGGTTTTTTTTTAAACGTCAAAAATACCCTTGGGCAAAAACCCAATGCACGGGCGAGGCAGAGTTTTTTGTCGCCTTTTTAAAATATAAATATTCCTTTATTTTTAAACGGCTATACGTGTTTGGGGAGGGGTTTGTTTATCAATTTATGTTTACCCCCCCGCGCGGTTTTTCAGTGGTGTAACTTGTATACAGGGGGGTTGAAGTGGGGAAAACAAAGGCATTGCTTTGTAAAAATCGTTCAAACTTTAGAAAGCCAGCTGCGCTTTTCAAGCTGATCTCCCTCGTCAAAAGGGAATCAAATTAGGGTCTTGACGAGGGTCTTTTTGGGGCAAATAGTAGCCTGGTGTTCGGCGCTAACCCCTGATCCTGGAGACGTCCAAGCAAAGATTTTTTTGGCTTCTACCCGGTTTAAAACGTCACGATCGCCCCCGGTCCCCAAAAATTGTTTTTGTCAATTCACGACCGACAAAAAAAATCCTCAATTGTTAATTCTCCCCTCGCGATTCGGGGGGGGGGAGTTTGGGGCAACGCTCCCCCTACCGGGTTTACCGGGCCACTAACTGGGTTCCCGATGTGGCCCCCCCGGGTTGGGGGGACTTGTCCCCCTGGGGCTCGAGCCGTTTCCCTGGGTCGAGGGAAAAGGGCCCGCGTTTGGTTGTCGGGGGGCCCCATTTTAAACCCCAATTTAAACTATACCCCAAAATTTGTGAAATAAATAAAAAGGTTAAAAACCATGAATGGGGAATCGAAACCGGGCCCCCCAATCGAAAATTTTTGGTGTGAAATAAAAAACACCTAGGGACTTACAAAAAATTTATTATTTGTAAGAATTTATAAAAATGGCTTTTTTAAAAATATTCCCAGGTTGTTAAAAAAAAACCTTACACGATTGGCGTTTGTAGAAAAATTGTTAAAGGAATTTTCAGATTCTTAAGAAAACCTTAAATTGCCTTGGGCGTTTGTAGCTAATTTTTTAGAAAATTCATCTAAATTGTTAAAGAAAGGGTTTTCCCAAAAATTTTTTTTTTAAATTTTGATTGGGCGTATGTAAAAAAACCCTTTTTAGAATTTTTCATAGGTTTTTTTAAAAGAAACCCCTTACTTGATTTGGGCTTTTGGGTAAAAAAAAATGTTTGGGAAATTTTTTCAAAAGGGTTTTTTTAAAGAAAGCCTTCCCTTAAAGGGCGTATGTAACAAAATTGTTTGAAAATTATAAAGGTTTTTAAAAAAACCCCTTACATGTTTGGCTTTTTGTAATTTAACAAAATTTTTTAGAATATTATCAGGTTGTTAAAAAAACCCTTTTAAGATTGGGCGTATGTAACTAAAAA
>JBCFYV010001278.1:0-17500 GCA_039000515.1 Timema cristinae | reverse complement strand
ATTCTCCATCTCTTTAAACCCTCGGGAAATCGTTTTCTTCTTTTGCATACTTTCCCTTGGAAATGAACGAGGCTAGGGCATTTTTTTACCCGTAAAAAATCACATAAAAGTTGTTAATAAACAAGACCCAAAATCGGGAAATTTTTTTGAACAATTTTATATTGCTTTATTTTTTGGTTTTTAAAACCCTACCAAAATTAATGTACAAATACAAAAATTTGGGGGGTCTTTACCCTAAAAAAAAAAAAAATTTAGAGAGCATCTTGAGGTGTGTAGTAATTAGAATTTTTTTCTTTGGGCCCCCGGAGCTTGGTGTTTTTTGGTTCCATTAAAAAAACTTTAGAGAGCTTTAGAGGTTTTTTAATTTTAGTTTTTTTTTTAGCCTATGGCAATTAAGATGTTTGTTGCCAAAAAAATAAAGCTTCTGAGGGGTTTAATACTTAGGGAAATTTTTCCTAGCCTCCTTTAAAATTGGGGGGTGCCCCCCTTACCCCCCCCCCCCCCCTGAAAAATTTTCCCGGCTACGGCCTTGATTAATAAATTTTTGTTATGCCCGTTTAAAAGGTGCCTACGCTTTAAACTAAATATAAAAACTAAACAATGTCAAAAAAATTTCTGGGGAACAATAGGGGCTGTACAGCTTTCAAACATTAAATTTGCTAAAAAGGCAAAAACAGTCTAAAATATCGAATATTACTTTCGTTTTGTTTTTGTTAAACCTTTAAACTTTTTTCGCTTTGGGTTTTTAAAAAAATTTTCTAATGGGTCTTCTTCCCCCCCATCAATCCCCGCCCCCCTTTCGCTGTCAATCAAAACAAAAAGCGGTCAATCCTACCCGTGTTTTGGGTTTTAAAAAGGTAAGGACCGGTTTGGTTTTAATTTTTTTCTGTGAAAATCACGTAATTTTGGGCTATTTCCCCATCCCCGTTTTTAAAAAATGATAGTAAAGATTGTATGAAAAATGTCAAATTTAACCGGGATTTATTGTTAATATGGAGAGTTAAATTTAATTTCAAAAAAACAAAGTAGTTTTTTAATAGGAAATTTATTTGAAATGATTTTGAGGAAAAATTTTTGCCACCGATTCAGTTTTTATTATTTATTAAAAAAAATTAATATTGGAAAATTTTGGTACAACTGTGCCTAAAAATTTGGGTTTTCCAAAATTGTGCTATTACTATCCCCTACATCCACAAAAAAATTTAAGGCTTTTTCTTGTATTTCTTTAAAACTTTGGTTTCGAATTAGTATTATTAAGTTTATTAATCATTTTAACTATTTTAATCAAAAAAAAAACATAACAAAATTTTTCTCTATTTTTACTTATTTTTAAAATTTTTATTTTATTAAAAAGGGGCCCAAACCCTAAAAAAAAGAAAAAAAAATAAAAATTTTTTCATCTTGACAGGGCCCTTTAAATTCAGTAAAAAATAAATTAAAGGTTTTTAATGTTCAGTATTTAAAGCATTTTTTTTTGTTAGCTTATAATTTAAGTATGTATGTCAGTTGTGTATTGCTTTTAAATTAGGGAATTTTTTAAAAACAAAAAAAAAAACACAAATTCCCCTTTTTTTCAAAAAAAAGCTAATCCCAAATTTTTTCAAAGTAATTCATTTTAATCATTTTTTTTTTGAATATATTGAATTAAAAGGGGATATTTAAAAAAACAAATTTTTTTGAGATTTGTATTAAAACATTAAAAGTGCTTTCCAAAGTTTGGGAACGGAAAATACTTTGAAAAAATTTTTTTGAGTTACGGGTAAATTTTAAATTTTTGGCTCGTTTAAAAGGGGAAAACATGTTTAAAAATTATTAAATTTTTTGAAATATTTTCCCTTTAAAAAATTTTTTTAAAATTAAACACCATTTGATTCAGAATAAGATCAACATGTTAAAAAATGTTTTTACAATTTTTTTTAAAATGTTTTTTTTTTTTTAAAACCCTTCCCTTGTTGGTGATCCATGAGGGGATGAGATTGGGGCCTGCGAATAAATTTTCCCAGCCCTTGAATACAAAGGGAGGCTATCATAGCAGCCCGCAGTTAAAGAAAAAACATCCCCAAGTTGGGAAAAATCGTACATTTGGAACAAATCCCTTTTTGATTATTCCCGGGGAGTTGTCCCCTCTTTGTGGGGTTTATGGTCCTCTGCAACAGGGCCCAAAATTTCGAAAGCGGATTTGCTAAAAAAAAATATTTAAATTAAATTTGAATCAAATTTTTTATGAAAGTTAATAAACGCCATTTTTATTAAATGTAAAAAAATACTAAAATAGCGAATGCTGGAAAATTTTGAAAATTTTGAGATTCTTTGAGGCGGATAAGGATAGAAATTTCACTTTTTTTCACAAAAAAAACAAAAATAGAAAAAATTGGTTTACAGGAGCATTTTTAAAAAGCCCCCAATTTTTGGCCAGTAAATTTAAACGTGATTTAAGGGGGCAAAACGGAATTTTGAAGCTTAAAAAAATGTGTTCTTATATTAAAAAAATTTTAAAAAATCCGTAGAGTCCAACAAAAATTTTCGATGGGGTAAAACCCCTAATTTTTAGGAATTTCCCGGAAATTGATTTTTTTTGTTTTTTTTAAAGTTTGTGGTTAAATAAAAATAGTTTTAAAGATGTAGTTTGCATATAAATTTCCCTTTATACAGTAGAAAAAAAGTTAATAATAGAACGTGTGGCACGGAAAATGGATGTATAAACCCAAACTACACTCTATTTTCTAATTTCATTATATGAGGCCAAAAATTTAAAAATATATTCAAATTTTTGGGTTTTCCCTTTAGCCATGAGGGGGATTTGGGTCAAAAAAGTTTCAATAAAATTATAGGGGTTTAAATTTTAAATATGGGAAAATTTTCGAAAACAAAAAATTGTGGATTGGGGGTGTGAAACATAAGACACGGGAAAAAATAAAGAAGTTTTGGGGACCTCCGAGCAGATTATAATTGAGAGCCTTAAGACGTTTGGGAGGGAGCTTTTTTTTTTTCCCCAAATTTTTAAAAAAAATTGTTCCCTTTCATAATAATGTTTAAAAAAAAATAGAAACTTTAATAGTTACCATTTAAAATTCAACAAGAACGTCGTACTTTGGGGGGAGGGGGTATATCGTTTACCCTAAAAGTGTTCGGTTGGGGATTTTTTTGTTGAAGGGTTTCCTCTTAAAAGTCATTTCCCCTGCATCTTGATTTATTTTTTTAAATGACTTTTGATGTTTTTTTTCCCGTTGTTACACACTTTTTATTCCCCCAAACCCAAACATATCTTTGAAAGGGGGGGCCGGAATGGACGGGCTTTCACAATTTTGCTTACAGGGTGGATTTGCAATTATATAATATAAGTCGAAGGGGGACACTCTGGGGCAGGGTAGTAAAGTGGTTGGCACTGGGAAAGGTGTTCCCTTCCCTTTATTCCCCTCCTCCATTTTTTAAACCTGGTATAAGGCTCGGAAAAACTGGGGTGTATTGCAGAAGATGTTGGTGAACCCAAAAATTTATTAAAGTCGTTCACGGTAGGAATTGGGCTTCTAAAAAAGGTTTTTTTCCCCACCCCCAAAAATTTTTAAATAGAAAGGGTATTGGTAGGAAAAAAGGGCCTTCCCGAGAGTTTAAATTTTTACCGTGAATTTGGAAAAAAAGATCAAACTTGGGCCCTTTCTGAATGCTTTGCAATCGTACTTTCGTAAAGTCTTTCCCCCCTTTGTTTTGGGCTTGGACATCGAAGGGGCGTTACCACCCTTAAAATTTTTAAAAGTAAAAGTTATTTTTTTTGTCCAAAAAATGTGTTGCAGTGGATGTCCCTTTTATTGAAAACCGCAATTTTCTCTCCGTCTTACTCTTCTTCATAAAAAAAATTGAGATCAGTTTCCCTGGGTTTATTTTTTGAACATTGATATCACATCCGTTATTGCCCTGAATAAATATAAAATTTTTTAAAAGGGCAATTTTTAAATTTTCTTTTAAGGTTTGAATATGAAAAATTTTTTTTTTGGGAGGTTGTGATAAATTTGGGCCAAAAAAGATGACTTGGGGTCAAAAGTAAACCCAAATTTGGTCGGTGTAGTTTCCAACCACAATGATTGAAAGCCCCTCCCTGCTAAATTTTTTGTCTGTGTTCCTATTATTGTGTCCAGTCCCTTTGGGAAATTGGAAGATTTTAAAGTAGGCAAAACAACAGCAAGAAGATTTAGAAACTGGTCTTTTTTTTAAAAATTTTAAAGAAATTCATGTTAAAATGTATTTTGGTTTTGTTGTAGGGCTAACCCGTAATTTCCAATGTTCCTTGTCGTATCATGTGTTCGATGTATTTTGACCTGGCTCCAAAAAATTTTATCAATCAAAAAACAAAAATTTCTACTTGTTCCCGAGTTTTTTTATTACAAAAATTAATTAGCGGTTGCAAATTTGAAGAAAAAAGCCTTTTTGGGAAACTCTCTGTTATGCAAATTCCCCTCATCTTTAAAAAGTTTTTGGCTTAACTCCAAGGCCAAATATTTTTAAAACTCCACAGAAAAAAACTTTCTACCCCCTTTAAAAAAGGGCAGGTGTGAATATAAAATACGATTAGGTTGGGAAAAAACTAATTATGATTCTTTATATTCTGTCCCTCTTTTTTTTTATGTTCTGTCTAGCTTTCAAGTTTTTTTATTTGTTTTTGCGTTAAAATGGGCCCGGGGTGAATGACTTTCCAAAAAAATGGGGAAAAATTTCCTATTTTTTCAGCCGCACCCCGTTCACGTTGAGTGTCCCGCTAAAACCTTTCTCAAAACAACCAGGTTTGGGGGGCTCTTATATGGGGGTGTGGTTTCCTTTGCCATTTCAGGGAATTATTTTCTTTCTTCTGTTTCTATTGCAAAAATTGAAGGGGAATATCGCAATTTAACGGGATGTTTTTAAATTTTCCGGAATTTAAAGTCACAAAAAGGTTCTACTGTTCTGTCACTTGAAAACATGCAGGGATTGGAATTCAACCCCAAAAAGACCCAAACAGGGGGTCTGTCACACCCCGCCCATAAGTTTAAACCTCCTTGAGACTTTTTGTGGGCCCCATCAGTATTGTTTGTGACCATTTGGTCCAGTTCCCCGCTAAATTTCCTTTTTTTTTCTTATACTATAAAAAAAAAAACCCTTTATTGTAAAATTTTTTTAAGTCTATTGTTTTTCGGTTTTTTTCCCAAATTCCCTTTATGGGTTTTGAAGTTATTCAGGGGATTTGGCGTAATAAAAAATAATACCTACCATTTACATGCAAGTGTTTGGGAGCACTGTTTCTGATAAAGGTGCAAGTACCAATCACCAATTTGCTCTGGGGCTTTTAAATATGGCATTTTTTTACTTGTTCAAAAGTAATGAAAAATATTGGCAGTCAATGGTTTTAATTGGGGGTTCTTTTATTCTTTTTTTATAGTTGAGGGAAAAGATGAAAACCAACTTAAATAGGGTTTTTATTAAAAGAAAAATTTTTAAAATTTTTTGAAGGGGCCTTACCCCCTTCCCCCAGTTTAAAAACCCCCGGGGATTTATCCCCCCTTGCCAATTTTTTATTAACCCAAAAATTTTTTTGTTATTCCATCATTGATTCCGTTTTTCAAACCCCCCCCCAAAAAAGCCCTTTTTCATATTCTTTTAAAAACCTTTTTAAAGGGGGTTTGGTTGCCTTGGCCCCTTGGGCTTACTTTAATTTGGCCCGATTTGAAAAAAAATTTATTTCCCCCATTTCCCCCCCCCAAACCAAAAGTGTTTCCCCTTGAAACCCAAAACTTTAGTTTTTAAAATTTAAAAAAAAACCCCCAAATCTCCCCCTTTTTTGAAACCCCCGGCCCAGAATTTTATGCCCCCCCAAAAAGTGTTTTTACCCCCCCCCAAGGGCTAAAACCCTTCTCAATTTTAATGTTTTTTTTCTCTTCTAAATGTTTATGATAAATTGTTTTTAAATGTTTCAAGGAATGATCTTTATGTTTTTTTAACGTTCTTTAAATTTTTTCGAGGGTTATTTTTTTTTTTTAAATTTTTTTTAATTTTTTTTTAATAATCACCGCTTCCCGAACTTAAAATTTTTTTTCGTTTATCGGTAAAAAACGTTTTAAATGGCCTTTTTTCTTTTGTTTGTAATAATAAGTCTTTATTCACACACACCCCACACCACACACCAACCCCACACACACACACACCACACACACACAAAACCCCAAAACCCCACACCCCCTTATATATATAAAAATTCATATTATCAATTTTTTAATGGAATTTTAAAAAGCAAAAAATTCTTTTATCCTTTTTTGTTTTAGTCACCCTTTTTTCAGAAAAAAAAATTTTAAAATGGGGGGCCAATTTTTTGCTTAGAGGATTTTCCCCCCCCGGATTTTGTTGGAAATAGACGATTATTATTTCACTGGCCCCCATTTTAAAAATTTAAATTTTCAAACATTTTTACTTGATATTCCATTTTTTTTTTTAAATTTTAAAATCTTAATTTAATTTTTTTTACTGTTTCTTTTATATTTTTTGTTTAAATTTTCAAAATGTATAAGAAATTAAGTTCCCCCCGAAAAAAAAATTTTGATATTTGCTTTCAAGCCAGGGGTTTGGAATGCTTTGAAAGTGAAAAATGTTGGTTTATGATTCTCTAAAAATTCATTTTTAAGTAGCTCGTTGTTAAAAACCTTTTCTCGTCTTAAATTGTATAATAAACACAGTTTTTAATTTAAAAAAGAAGAATTTGAAGATAATTTTTGAAGTTTTTTTAAAATTTTTTTTTAAGATAAAAATATAAGGGTTTGGGTTTGGATTGGTTGATTTTTTCCCTTGAAAGCCACGAAATTTACAAATTCCCCCCCCCCCCCCCGGTTTTAAGGGGAGAGGATTCTCCGTTTTTAATAGTCAAGGGATGAAAATGAGCAAAAGGTTTTTCGCTATGTTCTAACAGTCAAAAGAAAAAAGAAATAAAACCAGCACATGTTTTATGACAGTTTTTTTTTAAAATTAAAATTTTTAAAGGGGAAACTTCAACGAAAAGTCTAAATTTTTAAATGTGTTGATATTTTTTTTAAAAATAAAAGGGGTTTTGGGGGCCCCAAAAACGCCCTTTTTTAATGCCTTGATTTAACCCCTAAAGAATTTTTTGAAAAAAATTGACAAAATTTTTTTCTCTTAATTTTTTTTTTATTTACACTTTTTTTGCTTTTATTTGAATTTTATATTTTAATTTTCATGCCTAAAATTCTTCTTATTCTATATTTTTCCTTTATAATAGTCACCCTATTCTAGAAGAAGGTATCAGCTGTTTTTTTTTTCTAAGTTTTAAAACCCTTGAAGTTAGAAAGGGGATTAGGGTTTTGTAACTAACTTTTAGGGGTTTTTTTTGAGGCAAATTGGGTTTTAAAATTTGAAGTTTTTTTAAAAAAGGGAGCCCTTTCCCGGGTTTTAGAAACCCCCTTAAAAGGGTTTGTTCTTTAAAAAGTTTTTTTGGGCTGGGGGGCCTGGGTTTGTATTGCCCCTGGACTCTTTGGGTTTAAAAGGGGTTTTTTTGGGGAAAGTGAAGTTTTAAGTGCGCAAAACGTTCACAAAGGAACTGAAAATTTTTTTCCCAAAAAATTCAAAGGGAAACTGCGTTTTTAAAATATCATACATAAAAAATAATTTTAAAAATTTAATTAAGTGAGGGTTTTGGGTTTTTAAATTTAAAATATTTTTTTCAAAATGCCCCGGGATTTTTGGGAAAGTAATTATGATAAATTTTAAAAAGCACGTGGAAAAAATCTTTAAAAATTTTTGGGAAAAAATTTACCTAGTAAAATTAAATTTTGGGCAATTAAACGTTAATTAAAACAAAATTCCAAAAATCAAACCCCTTGTATAATAATGATAAAAAAAGGGAAGAAAAAACACGCTGTAAAAAAGCCAACGGAAATACCTCTAATTTTTGGGACATTACAATACAGAGGCTGATATGAGGGTTTAAACCCATATTTTCCATAACAAGGGACCAAATTCGTTGTATAACATAGGCCCCTACCAAGTGGGCCAGAGTTTGGAATATTTATGTGGCTAACCCTGTGTGGCAAAAAATACGGTTTAAAAACAGTTCCATTGGAATATTTATTATCAAGGGTTTTTTTGCATTCGTATTGGTTAGGGGGGTACCAAAATGCAAACTTTTTAAATCATAAAAAATTTTAAATAGAAGAAATTTTTTTCTTACCCGTTTATTTTGTTAAAATTTTACCTTAATTTTTTGTTGTGAACCAATTTTTTTAAAATTTAAAAAATTAAAATTTTTTTTAAAAAACACAGAATTTTTGGACCCTTTTGAACATTTTTCAACGCTGGGGGGGAAGGCCCCTTAGCTTTAATTTTGTTTAATTTTTAAATTTTTGTATCAATTGTTCATTTTTTTTGGTTTAAAAAAAAATCTTCAATAAAGTAATGTTTTTTTTAAATTTTCCCTAGTCTTTTTGGGATTTATTAAAACCAACAAAACCCCTTTTTGAAAATATTTTATTAATAAATTAAAAACGATTTGGGGCGGTTTCGTGTTTTTAATTGGGGGTTATTAATACATTTAAAAAAATTCACACGTTTTTTACTGCTGGGATCAAAAATTTGAATTATTCATCAAAAACAATCGATTATTTTTTTCAAGACCCGTTTGAACTTTCCCCCAAGGGTCGTTATCAAGAATTATCTGATTTAAAGGGGGTTTTTTAATGCAATCAAAGTGTTGACCAACTAAAAAGCCTTGAAGTTCATTTATTACAACCAAACCCAAATTTTTTAGACTCGTCCCAATTCTGGGTTTGGGCTATTTAAAATTTTAAATGCAATATTGTGTTGGTTATGAGGGGGAAATTAGGATGAGTGGAAATGTAAAACCCGGGTTGCTTTTGAGGGGGGGGGGGGGGAAAACACTTAGGAAATTTAAACCCCCCAAAAAATCATTTCCCGGATTCAAACCCCCCAAACCCCCCAATCGCAAAGGGAAAAACCGACAAAATTTAGCATGGAAAGTTAGCTTCCCGTACTGGGGATCATATATAAAAATAATTAATGTAAAGATTTTTTTACCCGTCTATTTTCCCCCTATTTGGTTTTCGCTCTAATGTTACTTACTTTTTTGCAGTGGTAAGGTGTTTATCCCCTTTTATTTTGTTTTACCCTCTCCAAAATTCTTTCATTTTAAATTTAAAGCTTTGTATGTTGTCGTTTTAATTTGATCTTTGAGGGACAAGGTTATGTTTTTTCCAGTCTTTCGTTCTGGAAAAAGTTTACTATTTTAATTTGGGTTGAATTTTATTTTTTAATTTTAAACGGTTTTTTTAAAAAGGGGACTAAGTTATTTAATAACCCGGAAGGATTTTTTCTTAATTTTATTTGATTTTTTGCTATAATTTTTGGGAAATTTTTTGTAAGGGAACATAAAAAAACTTTGGAAAAAAAAAAATATGCGTTTTTTAGGTGTGAACTTGGTGAACAGATTAAGTTTTTGCAACCCAAAAAAAATTTTGTTACATTTGTGTAGAAAAAAATCAGACGGGGGTTTAAAAGGGAAAAGGACAATATATTTGCGTTTTGACGGGGGACCAAATTTTAGGAGGGAGCCTTTTAAAAAAAAACAGTGAAGAAAGCTTTTTTGTTTTGGGTTATGTGCAGGAGGGTTTAAACTAAAAATTAAGAAGGGAAACTTTCAATCTTAACCCCCTTTTCGTCTTTTACACCCTGTTTAAAAAATTTGGGGGAAAAATAACCCGTCCCCACATTCAAGTAAACTTGGGGAGGGGCGCCCATTTACTCCAATAAAGGGAAACAGGATTTTTATGAGGTGTTGAGAAATTTAAAGGGAATTACGAGATTTTATTTTTTTTTCAGAATGAGTTTGAACGATTTTGTCCTAAAAAAATTTGGGATTTCCCCAAAATTTTCAGAATTATTAAATTCTCTTGGTTAAAAAAAAGGGCCTTTTTGACTCTTGGTGCCTTTTTTTTCATGGTTCAGAAAGGGGGGGGATCTAGTTCCTTTCTTTTCACAGCTGGTGACCCCCGGTTTATTGGATGGTGGGTTTAACACGAGTAGGTTTGGAAGAGTGGGGGGGGTCATTACTGACTCGTCCAAAAAAAAGCCTTTTAAAGGGAAAGGGGTACGCTTTAATGGTTTTTAAAAAAATGTTTTATACCCTTAGGGCACTATGTGTACTCGGGAAAAAAATTCTGTCAGAAATTTTAAACCTCAAATCTCATACAACTGAAAAAAAAATGATCATAAATTTAACCCAATTTTACGGGTCTTTTTAAAATTACTTTTACAGCTTCTTGGGCAAAAAAGTGAGAATTTCCCAAGTTTCCCCTTTTTTCTTGATGTGAATTTGGATTGTTGGGGTTTGGGGGAACCAAAGGATAAAAAAAAAACCATGGTTACGAGGCCTTTCAAATTGAACCCGGGGAAAAAAAATATACTAGGAAAATCTTTGGTTGAACCCAAGGGAAAAGTTTTCGTGGGCCCCCATTCATATCAAGCTTGGGATAATAAAGCAATTTGTGAAAGGGTTTTTCAAAGTTTTTAGAGGGGGTTTTTTTTAATTTTATAAACCAAAAAAAAGGGTTTTTGCACCCGAAAATAAAACTTTTAAAAAAGTTGTTTTGTTTAAATCCCCAAAATTTTTTAAAACTTTTTGAAAGATTAAAATTTTTTAAAAAAACATTTGGGAAAATTTTGATAAGGAGGCCTAGAAAACTTTTTTAAAGGGGGTTGTTAAAAAAATTTTTGGAAGTATTTGGACCAAACTTCAAAATATATTGTGGAAGATTTCCCCTGAAATTTTATTTTACATTTGGGGTGTTGAGAGCTTTAAAGTGAAATTCTTGAATTCCCCTTTGGCTTTAATTTTTAGAAAATCTTGGTGTTGTATGTTGGGAAAAGCAGTGGTTAAAAAAATTTTTATCCGGGGTTTAAGGGGGTTTTTAAAAAGCAGTTAAAAGGGTAGATGGAACATTTACCAAAGATGGTTTTTGGGTTTTGGGTTTGATGCTAAAAGAGGAGCTGAACGATGTCCCGAAAGAGAAAAAGTTTGAAAAGGGGCTTTGAGGGGAAAAAAAAAAAAAAAGTTTTAAGGACTTTTAAAAACCCCGAAAGTGTTGATAAAGGGTTTTTCTTTGGGTACATATGTGGATAAAAATATTATTAAATTTACACAATAAATACATTTTTTAAACCGGGAAAAAAATCATTGACAGATCTTTCCCCCTATTTTTTATAAACCCCAATTTTAGGGAAAATTTATTATCTGATAGAGAAAAATGGAAATTTTATTTTAAAAAACAGCATGCCAAAAACTTAAAATTTCACTCATAACGGGTTTCAAATAAATTTTAACTAACCCCCTTTTGGAGGGTTTTTTTTTAAACGGACATTGTTTTTTACAGAAAACAATTGAGTAAAATATCAAAAAAATTGAGGGGAAGCTGAGTATGATTTGTTAAATTTTTTTTTTTTCCTAGTTTTAAAAGTTCATTTTAAATTTTGGGGGAAAACCCATTTTCATAACTATTCGAAAAAAGGTATTGTGGAAAAAAAGAAATAAGATAACCAAGTAATAATTTTTTAGAAAATCTCCTCCCCTTTTTTTTCAAATCAATATTTGTTCTTACTGTTTAAATTTCGATATGATGTAGAAACCTCTCGGAAACCCCAAGGAAAAATGCAACCCGGGATGTAAAATTTCCCGGGACAAAACCCTGGGACCAAAGGGGGGGATCTAATGAGATGGGTTGTCATTTAGACCACGGCTCTTCTTAGCCCAGGGGCCAATTTTAGCTTCATTTTCAGAGTTTATACATCACCCAGGTTGGGAATTTGGGGGAAATAGTGTGCCCTCCTGGTGGGGCAAAGTCAGTCTATCCCCCGATCGCCCCCTTTCCCCAGTTTCACAATAACTGAGGTTGCTTGGGCCTGGAACAAGGAAAAAAACCTATTTTTAGAGCTTTTTAAATGGGGAAACCCTTGGGATATTTTTTTTCAAATTTCCATTCATTTTGGTTTTTAAATTAAGGGATTGTTTTTTTAGTTACATAAATAAAATACCCCTGGGATATTTGGATATTTTATTAAAAAAGGGGTGGGTTGTTCTCATATTTTCATGAAGGAAAGGGAAAGTATGTTTTTAAAAAAAACAAATTCTTGTTAAACTTAAGGATTTTAACCCCCCACCTCTCCATCATGCAAAACCTCCCCCTCAATAATTTCTTTCCCTTCCCCCTTTTTACCCCACCCAAACCCCCTCCCCCCCTTTATTCCCTATACACATTACCCCTCTTACCTTCCGCCCCCACTCACCCAAGTAATAATTCTAAATTTCAAACAACTAGGGCAGAGATACATTGCATCGTGACGCTAGGGCTACTCGAAACCCCTAGTAGTAAATTACTTGATATGCGGGGGCTTAAATTTCCCGAATCGAACATGTTGATTAAATAAGTTTTACACTTTAATTCTTTATATTTAAAATTTTTTATACGCCTTTTTTGGTTTTGGCATTATATTAAAAAACTCTCATTTTTTAAAACTAATGGGATGCAGAAACCCGCAACCCCCTCATATTTATGGGTTTTTTTCTAAGTCCTGATGAAAATTTTTATGAAACCTTTTGGGGGGATTTAGGGAAACACAAACAAAAAAATTTTCTTTCCCTGGGGCATCGTTTAATTTCAAGTGATGACATGGGTGGAGGCCCCTGACTGCCCAAAAATTTAACTTTCTTCAATATTTAAAAAAAAAGATATAATGGCCCTTTCAGACAAAATATTTAACGTTCCCCGGGTTTCCCTTTTTTCAAATACACCCCTTTAAAAGTGTATTTAAAAAATTTTTCCCCTTTTTTATTTCGGAAATGGGTTTGCTCTCCCCCATTACAAAACCAGAATGTTGGAATTAAAAAACGTCCTTTGCACAAGCACTGAGAGGGGAGGGGGAAAAAAAAAAATTTTTTTTATCTGGGAAAAAAATTTTGCCCTTTTAAAAAAGGGGATTAATGTAAAAAGATATTTGCGACTAAGTTATTATTATTTCGAAAGGGAAAAAATTTTTTTTCTTGCTGTACCCCCGTCAACAACAAGAAAAATTTTGTTGAAACACATTTCAAAAATGCATGAAATTGTTTCTTCCATATCCCTTTTCTTTTGAAAAAGAAAAAAACACTCCGAAATTATTTTTGGGCCTTTAAAAAAAGTATTTTCCCCCCTCTTGTTTAAATGTCGTCCAAAAAATTTTTCCAAAAAATATGATTTAGTTTAAAAACATATCTATTTAGGGCACTTTCATCATAAGTACACAACGATAATTGGGTCGTAGTCTTTAAAACCCATTTATAAGCCCTTTTTTAAACTTCTTTTGTGGTTTTGAGTAATGCATATGCAATTTCACAACATTTAATTTTTTTTTTATGGATCGAGGTATGCATGGTACTTATAATGTTTTGATCTTGATATTTCTTTTATCAGAAATGTGCATCTTTTTCCCTACGACATTTATAGTCGTGCATTGATTAGAGTCATGCATCGTATAATATTACATTTTGCCCAATTTATTGATGGGGAATCCCTAAATTTTTAAATCAAACAAAAATTTGTTTTTTTTTTTCCCTAATGATTATTCAATTGATTTACATTTGATTTTATTTTAATTCACCCGAATTAAAAACGCTTTAATTTTTAAAAAAAAAGTTATGTCTTTCAACGATTTTGCATGAGTTTAGCCAGGGGCGGGTTTTAAAAAAACGGGGGGATTATTGTGGGATTAAATTTTACCATAGTTTTAGTATAAAAAGTTGGTACATGCAGGAGGGAAAAAAATTTGGGGGGGGAAAAATAATGTATTTCCCCCGTGTGAGATCCACACAGGGTAGAACCTTAGCCCGATGAATTCAGAATGATATTTAAATTTCGAGGGTTTTATTGGAGCTAAGCACCATTATTTTTATTATATTTGATATTTTTATCTTGAACTGAGTTTTAAATCATACTTAAGCGGGCTTTTGATAGGTTGAATAATTTTTAAAAAAATTTTTTTATACAATATGAAATTTGTTTCCCCATTCTTTTAAAACATTGAACACTGGAATTTTGCAGCCCTATGGGTCTCCCTTTCACAGATTTTTTTGTGTGTTTTTTTTCCTGAACTTGATGTGAACCAAAAGGAATAATAATTCAGAGTAAAACAGTACAACATTACATTTGCATTATGTTAAATTTGGACCCCAACCCCTGTGATGTTACGCTTTTTCACTCTGTTAAATTTATACACCCCCTCCAATTTTTTACCCAAAATAATAGAAACCCCACAGTAGTTTTTTTACTCTATTTAGGTTTTTTTTGGTAGGTTGGGTTTCGACAAAAAAAACACTTCTGAAAATTAATATATTCTTTACATAACAATTTTAACTTAAAAAAAACTGTTGTGTAATTTTCCCTTTTAATTTTTTCTTTAACTTGCAACCACCAAGACTGGCCTACACCTATCATCCTAAATTGCCCGGGGGGCCCCAAAGGGGCTTTCGGAATGTTTTCCCAAAAAGAAGTAGTCCACTCCGTCCTGTTCTACTAAACCCTAATTTGGCCCGGCCCCGTATTGGACACGACTAGGGAATGACTATTCACCCATTCACCTATTCACCTATTCCCCGCCCTCCTTTATTGGTAGAGAGATGAAACTACTTTGGAAAAAAAATTCCCGGTGATTGGGAAAAAATGGTTTTGGGAAATTGGATGGAGCCTTTTCAAAAAGGCCCCGTGATGTACCTGGCCACATTGGGGCGTCACTGATGTGTTTTTCAGTTTTTCCACCTTCATTCTATTGCGTTTAAACCCCCTATTATTTGCTTGGGTGGAAAGGCCAAAAAAGATATTTGATTAATCGCTTGATCGAGGAACATTGTTCGGACCCCAGACAATGTCAGGATAAAATATTTTTATGTTAAAATCGATCTTTAAACGTAACTAATTTGGGGATTTTTTTTTTTTTTGGGGCTCTAAATTTTAAATTTTAACTCTTAAAGTCAGCCTTTTTGAAATTGGAAATTTTCTTTTAAAATTTGGGTTATTTTTCCATTTTTAACTTTAAAATGAGGTTCTATTTTTTTGTCTGTTTTCCACTTGGGGGACTGGAGTCTTTTTGAGTATTTAAAACTTTAGTAAACCACAATTGTTAATTTGACTTTAAATTGAAAAGAGTTAAATGTAAAGGGGTTTTGATATGTGGGGGTTTTAGTAATTATTTTGTTAAAAATTCAACATTCGTTTCTTACTTTGTTTGGGATTTTGAAAATAGTTTTAAAGTTAAAGTAATTTTCTGTTCATTTTTTTAATTTTGAAATTAATTAAAATTTGGTTTTATTTTCTAATCATGTTTTGTTTTGTTTCTAAATTGATATTTTCATTATTTTTTACTAAAAGGGTTATTTTTTCATTTTCCCAATTTATTTTCAGGTTTTGATAGTTCCCCGGGGAAATTTGGGCTTTAAAAGGGCTTTTTAGCCCAAAACCCCTCGCGTATTTTAAAGTTTTTCTTTAAAAAGAAAGTTAAATGTAAAAATTAAGTTTTTTAAGTGTTTATACTTTGATTTGAAAAATTTCACTTTGTTAAAATTTGGAAAGGGCCCCTTTTTTTGTCTTTAGGGATTTCCCGGGTGGATATTCCTATTTTTTTTTATTTTAATTTAAAATTTAACCCTTTGCTTTTTTTTTGTCTCGTCCCGGGCCCGACCCGTTTGAAAAAATTGGGCATTTTAAAAGTTTTTTGCACTTTAAAATTTTCTGCGCAATTTAAAGATATGAAAATTATTTTCAAATTTTTTTGCTTTTCCAAAATTTTCTCAGTTTGATTAATTTAGACCTTTTTTAAAAAGTTCTTTCTTGTTGTTAAATTTTTTTGAATTTAAAAAACCCTCCAATTTTGCTTTTAAATTTTCCCTGTCACTTGTTCCAAAGCTTTCTCTCGTCCCTTTTATCTTATTTAAGGGCCCTAAATAAAAGGGCTCAGAGGGGTGTAAAAAACAGCCAACTTTTTGTTAAAAATTTTAAAGGATCCTATGAAAATTACTAATTAAACCCAGATTGTGAGCTTTGCTTATTAACCCAAAGGTTTAAAAAATGGAAACCCCGTACTTGGGATATCTTTAAAAAGACCCGTTTCCCCCATTTTCCCTTTGATAGTTATTTTTTTAAATTTGGCATTCTATTTTAAATTTTCGCCCTAATAAGCCCAAATTTAAAAACCTGGTCTGTTTACTAAAACTACGTGGGGGATTGCAAGCTTCTAATCAGTAGGATGTGGTAGTTCCAATTATTTATCTATTCACATAATTTGGGATTAAAGAATTTTAAATATAGTCTTGAACATATAAAATGAAAAGGGATATTCTTACCCATACTTTCAACGTTCACTTTGGGGGAGTCGAAAAATATATGGAACTACATTCTATCTATGTCACTTATGATAATGATAAGTGACTTGATTAAAACCCTAAAAAATAACTTTTTAACGTAACTTTGGGGAAATTTAAAGGGAAATCGAAAATTTTAAAATATTTGGGTTTTTCCCAATTTTGAAAAAGTTGATAAATTTATGGAAATTTTTCCCCCCAAAAAAAAAGCATTATTCTTGATCCAAATATGATGAGAAAGATCACTATCATATATTTAAAGCTATTTTTTTTATTTATTTATGTGAGATCGTTAAGATTGATATACAACCCTTTTTAAATTTTCCCTTTTTAAAAAAGTAAACTAGCTTTTCCCAAAATTTAAAAGTAAATTTCTTTTAAGTCCCCATGTTTAAAAAAAATGAATTTTTGTTTAATTTTTAAGATATTTAATAAGACCCAAAAGGCAAAAAACTAAAAAATTTTAAAGAAAAGTTTAAAAGGAAAAGTGAAGGAAACCAATTAAAAGAAAAAGTTTGGTTTGGTCAAAATAGAACCAAATACAATGTCTTAATTTTTTTAACAAATTTTCAACTTACAGTTTCTTCACACTTTCCCAGTTACACATAATTTTAAAAATTTGAATTATTCCTGTTTCTTTTATTTATCTCTTTATGTGAAAAGAATTAATTTTTAAAAATTAAAACAATTTTGTAAAATTTTGAATTTTGTGAAGAAGTTGTAAGTGTGGGGAAAAATTTTAGAAGAAATTTAAAAGCAGGGGTATTTGGTTCTATTTGGACCTAGCCTAAATCCCCTTTTTAGATTAGTTTTTCTAAAAATTTCTTTTCTTTACAAATTTTGTACATTACTTTTAAGTCAAAAAAATTTCCTTTTCAAAAGCCAAAATTTTTTTAGGTCCCAAAAACCTAATTTTTAAAAAAATTATTTTTTAAATTTAAGGGAAAATATAATGATTATTATATAATATTTCTCTCTATTTTTACCCCGGAATTTTGAAGCTTTTGAGGAAAAGTGGGGAAAGTTAGACTTTTTTTTCTTTATGTTGAAATTTTCAAATTTTTTCATTCATTG